>JAQFZC010003419.1:0-18841 GCA_034695205.1 Dicyrtoma fusca
TATTACTCACCTGTAGTTGTGCATTCTGTATTGAAATTGACACGAACTAGGACGGAAATTTCCTGTCCAGGCCAGTAAGGTACAGAGTCGGGATTGTTTAAAAGCTCAATGGAAAACTTGGAAGGTCCCATTCCTTGAGATTCTATACTGTCAATCTAGTATGTAAATCTTTTAAACAATGTACAGTTAATACTGGGATTATTACCACGATTATTCTAGAGTGTGACTACTAGGAGCAGAGGGTAATTAAAATAGAATTTATGTAGCCGGCTTGAAAACGCCTTGGTTATGCAATGCTATACAGAATATATTTTTACCATTTAGACAGAGGAAAGGAAAACTCTACCATTGAGACCTACTTTCTTACTAAGACTGACTCTCGCTCCACTTTTCCAGAGAAAGGTTTGGGAGTAAAAGCAGACAGTAGAGCTCCTCTGCATCTGGTATCTGGTCTGGCGGTCTGTTCACCTTTTTTCCGGTTTTGACCTCACATTCAAGGGGCCTATCATAATTGACGTCTAAAATAGTGAAATAAATTATAAATCTACCCACTTTCTTTCAGTTAGGATTTACATTCTTTTTTAAGATTAAATTAAATAGGAAGTGGGCTTCACTGCAAACCCCACCCTTCCTCAATGTAGACTTAATTTTTTATGGACAGCCCCTTCCCCATCTCCCAGCTCCAGTCAGTTTTCCTTTCAGTTGGCATCTAGCTTTATTCTCCCGCAAGTGAAAGTCAAAATTCCCATTCATTGGTTTCTGCAGTCAAGCACAGGTGGCTGTGCTATGCGTGACTTTCATGTTCAGTTTCTAACAACTACTAACTTCATCGTTTTTTTTTTACAACTTTCACAGACAGAGACCACTTTCTCAATACAAAATAAGTTTTTTTCAAAATTTTATAATTTTTCTCTCATCCTTTCAACGGAGTACTAAAATAAATCATAAAACTGTAAGTGCCCTAAACGTAAACTCATTATAATAATTTATATGAGACAAAGTCCTTTTTTATTTGACTTCCTAATCTCACTAGTCAGTGAATACTGCACATGGATAAGCTTTATAACCGCGTAACATTACTATTTATTACGCAAGAAATGTTGCTTAAATTGCATGCCTAGTGCTTATTTCAGCATTAAAAAACTTTGTCTTGGGTAACTAACAAAAATCGGAATCCTTTGATGGCGTAACAAGCTGGTTTCATGCAAGGCAGACATTGTACAAATGATGTTCTCGGTTCTTCCAGTCGTGCATTCGGCATTCTCAAGAATTCGTTTCCCTCGCAATTCCTTAAATGATTAATCGAATCGATGTTAAGAGCAAAGTCAATGTGAAGTAAAGTTGTCACGAATTTGTAGTTCAATCAGACTTTGAAGCACTTGATAGATAGGTATATCTGTAGTGGTCTTGGCATGCGCTACGACGGCATGCCATAAAAAAAGGAATACATTGCATGTAACCTTTTGGAATAGAAGACCATAGTTACCAGTAGTGGGGCCATATCATTATTTTAACTATGTCTACATCCATTATTGTTGATTATTTTCAGCTTCAGTAGAAATTGAACTTGAGCATGTTTTGTGTTGAATTTAAGCATTACATTATATTATGTACATATATGATCATCATTTTTATGTGAAAACTGGGTATAAGTTGATATTGAAATAAAATATTAATCCGTGGAAGTATAATCAATAAAACCCCCTTTTTTAACGAAAGCATTCAGCGCTGGAGAAATATTGACCTTCAGTCTTAAGTGCAGCTGTAACAACAAACACACTCTTGCATGGTCATTTATTCAATGGAGTCACAATAATTCTATCTCCAACGATTGTGAAGATGTTTGTAGTGCTGTCAGTAACAGGTGCAACACAAAGACAAGTATTTCTTTTACAAACATTAAGCTACTATTTTATAATTCAAAAATGTCTTTTGTAATTGCTATCATTCTAAAAAGTAGTGAGAATGATGGGCATTTTAAATTGCCAGTAGTGCAGTGGACAGTCTGGGCTCTGGATATTTTCTGTCCAGAAATAATTCGAAAGTATAATAATTAAAACCATCTCCAATCCTAAAAATATTTCAACAAAAATACGTGTACAGCAAACTTTACTCTTTCAAATGTGAAATGGGACTTCAAAATTTTCAGATTGAGATTCTTAACAAGTCCGTACACTCCTATTTTCCTGGGGAAGCAGTTGAAGGGATTGTACATGTGGTCACAGACGAAGAGAAAACAACCGAAGGTAAATATCAAAGTATTATTTCCAATATTATTTAAATATATTTGAATATTATTTGCACGCAAGTAAGATTTACGTCCTTTTTCTCTTTAAGTCTATAGCCTATTAAAATTTGATGCGTTTAATAATCATGTGCCACAACTGAGCATAATTAGGTATTATTACAAAAGTTACAAAAATTAAAAATCCTATTCATTTGTAGGCATCCACTTAACATTTCAAGGCAAAGCAAGGGTTCGTTGGACTGACAATACACACAGTCATGGCAGCACCCGGAATTCAGCTGCAACGACAGTCACTTACTCAGCAGAGGAACAATACATGTATCAAAGAGTTTACCTTTTCGGCACCGGTAAGCATGTATATAATGCATAGGTACTTCACCTATAATTAATTTTCCATTTATATTTATGCCAACATAGCACGTGTACCACTGACACTGTACTATAAAAGACGTTCTTTGAAACAATCCAATATTACACTTTAATTTCATTCTAAATAGACTTAATTACATTTCCTCAGGAGGCATGCAAGTGGTACTCCCTGCAGGTCATCATCAGTTTCCATTCAAATTCACTCTGCCATTGGGACTACCCACGACTTTTGACCATCCCTATGGCAACATTACCTACGAAATGAAAGCTGAAATGCAGAGATCCTGGCTGATAAATCACAAGGCCAAAGTACCTTTTGCGGTGTCGGGCATTCTGGATTTAAATGTAGAACCTGGAGCATCGCAACCCATTCAGATGAGCAAGTACAAAACACTGTGTTGCTTTTGCTGTAAGAGCGGACCCATTGGATTTATTTTGAAGATACCAAGAACAGGTTACGTGTCAGGGGAATTCATGGAATTCAATGGTGAATTCAGTAATCAGAGTAATAGACTTGTCAACGGGGTTGCCGCCTCCCTTGTTCAGGTATTGTGTATCTAATTCCTTACTTTTAAGCGCAAAGAAAGCAAGTTTAAAAATTATTGTGAATAATTGTTTCATTTTCTTTTTATTAGACAATCACTTTTCATGCTCATGGAAGGTCACAGTCAATTGCAAGTACAATTTTGACAGTTCAAGGTCCCGGGGTGAGATCCGGTGACTCAGAAAATTGGTCAGGAAATGTTTTTCAAATCCCACCATTATTGCCCACCCGATTGGCAAGTTCTAGAATAATTGATGTCCAGTACTCAATCAAGGTTTGATTTGTTCTTTTGTAGCAGTTAATTACACTCTAATAGACGCGCGGAATAAAATAATGGCTTTTATAATATGACTTTGTATTGCGTAGCTATAGGTAGGTACCTACATAATATGTAATAATAATACAATAAAATAAACTGGGTTTAATATTTAGATGGAAATGGACGTGGCTGGACCATCTATAAATTTGAGACAAGAAATTCCTGTCATAATTGGAAACATTCCATTACGAAATATCAATTCGCAAGAAAGTATTGGTTTCCAGCCAATAATGAATCAAACTTCTGCTTTCTCCAATATCCCAGAGAATATCCTATATCCTGCCTTACGTAAGATTGCTGCGTTTTTTAAAAATATATTGTTGTACGTTTTTATGTCAAGACTTAACAATGAAATTTAAATATATGAAATACTAAAACCAATACTGAATATTATACATACTGATTTTTCCAGCACCAGTACACAATGATCATCAGAAGCCTAGCACAGAATTTCAACCAACCCAACACACGGGTTACAGCCATCCGTATAACTCACAATCAGCCAGCAATGTAAGCACTGTAAATCAAAATTCGGCCTTTACGTACAACCATGCACACCTGAACGTAATACCAGAGCCTTCTGCCCCTCCGTCGGAGTGGTCTTAGAAAAGCTGTACGTCGGTCTTTAGTGCCTCACATTCCGGACAACTTGAGATGGGATCCAGCCACGTTTAAAAATTATGTTAACATATTCTTGGTTCAATAGTAACTAAGAATTTATGACAGAATCGGTCAACACATTCTTTTTTAAATTGTAAGAGTACAATCACATTTAAAATCAGTCTCAAAAAACAAAGTGTGGAAAAAATAAACTCTTATCTCTTTAAATCTATTGACGCTGTTTGGTGTTGTTCCGAATCATTTCCCATTAACAGCTTCTCAAAAATGCAATTTTAGAAAAGGTTATTTGCACCTTTCAAAATGTAAAAGTAACGTTAGGCAGCCTTTTGTCAAAATGTACATCATTCTTTAATTGTCTTTTTGGGCCTCTTTTGGATGAGTTGTTTCAAATATCATCTCTTACGAGAAGAGATGTACATGGTACATTTGCTTACGTAGCACTCACTAGCCATGGGAACTAATTCAGCTGACTGCATACATAGTTTCAAAACTTCAGCGGCGAGAGTGGTGAGACATTCCACTGTGAAACGTTCAGTGGTACATTTGTGTGTTCAGTTCAGTCTTTTAAAAACTTCGTATTTAAGCAAAAGCACAGCTTTAATTATTTTCTCGTCTTTTTTGCATTTCCTAGTAAAAGTTGTTGGCGGCATTTATACGTATGTGGTTGTGGTTACAGATGGCATTCATACGAAACTCACGCTTTTACATTTTTAAAAAGAAAATGTCCCAGCAACTTGTAGAGTACTTTTTACAATGCAAGCAATGTAGAAAACGAATTTTATGCATAATGTAAATTATATGATTTCCAATATGCAAGTTGTTTTATTTGTTTAAAAGGATAGCTTGCCCAATTACTTTTCTACGTGTGTTTGAGAAGGTGCAAACCGCGGAAGTGTGGTTTTGAAACTATTTTCAATTACTTTTATGTAAAGTCCCATTCTAAATCCTTTGACAGTTAAAAGTAGGAATTTTCCTTTTTGCTTATTCAGCAACGACAAGAAGTATTATGAAAAACGGGTAGTACATCGGTGCACACAACTTTATTTTACAGCAAACAAAACGACAGCTGAGATGAGCTGGCCAATTTATAAAACTGTAAACGTTCAAGGAAAGTGCATATTTAAGTTATTTATGCATGATCAGAGAAATACTGGAACTAAATCATGACCCATCCCATGCAATGTACACAATAGCCTGGTCTATTCGCCTATGACAAGTACAAAAGTGTTTGAGGCTTCCAAAGTACCGTGTATTTTACAAACTACACTTGTGGGACTCATTCTAACACTATAGAGAAAAGATTTCGCTCCAGCTTTATTTTATTTCCAGAAAAGTTGGCAAATAAGTGATGCAATAAGGATTTTAAGATTCTTGCATTTATCTTCACTCTTCACTGCACTGCGCACTGTTTAATTACATACAAAATAAATATTTCATCGGAATCAGTCTAGAAATCGCTTTTTAGTGAAAGCGGAAAAACTCATCTAGTTACATTCAAATTAAAATAGCTTCGCTGTCACAGATACATGAATATTATTCAGACCATGGCTCAGAGCGATAAATTAAATTAATAAGACAATGTTAGCAATTGCTAGAAACAATTTTTAAAAATGAATTAACAGTGCAATGTAATGGTGAGTGTGTGTGGTGATGCCAAGGAAAACATTAAGTGAAAGAAGGACTGTGGAGCACGAGGGAGTGACCTCAGGAAAGACAAGAGATTCACTGGCTCATTTGTACAATGACTAAAAAGTAAAAGTTCTTCTGTAAAGAAATGACACCCCACAAAAGATCCAACACCACTGACACACTTAATATGGAATGAGAAAATATTCTGTTTTTCTTTCAGCTGGCTTTGACACTGTCACTGTCACTGCTACGTGATAAGGGCCATCTCCGTTATTACACCAAAGAAACGCATACCGTAAAGCTTCTAATAGAAGGGGGGACTTCCAATAGACGGCGGGGGTTGGTGCAATTATTGCAAATAGAAGGCAGGTCTCTAATATAAGGCGAGGGTCGAACTGAGTTTTACAAATAGAACCCGGGGCCTTCTAGTAGAAGCTTTACGGTACTTGTGTTCAAGATTTAATGCATATCTTATTCATGTATAGTGGTTATACCAGCAACGCATGCATAAAGATTTGAAAAATAGTCAAACTGCATATCTCAAACCCCAAATTGCAATGTTAGGTATGCACCTTTCAAAAACATAAATGATATTTTTACATTTACTTTTTATAAAGCACTAAAAGCTTTTAACACTTTAAAGAAGGTGTCATAGTATCAATAGTGGTGCAGTTGTATGAGATGTAATAATGAAGTTCTACTATTTTGGTAAGCTTGCAAAAATTGTGTTTTGCACTTTCTAGAAATACTTGTACCACAGTGTACAGCTTGAAGAGACGTTTGAATGCTTTTGGTTGTTTTTAAGATGCATAAAGATCACTACTCTCAGACAAACGTTTTTGACAGAGACTTTGCCAAGCCCAAGTGGAACAATGTAGTATTTGGAAGGCTGAAGGCTCCTAAAGCTCAATCCCCTCACCACCACACACCACCACCACTCTTAGTAAATCTGTAAACTGTAAGATTCCTTTCACAATCCAGATCCCAAATGCCTTATCCTGCCACTTCCATCCCACATGCATGACTAGGAAAAGGACTAAATGGGTAGGTGAGTACTTGTTTACTAATACTTACCTACACACACAATGGACAGACCACCATAGAAGCCAGAAGCAGCTTCAATTATACACACATTCTATGCATACATGTAGGTTAGGTACATACCATATGTAGCTAGTATGTACATACATATACTAGTAAAAGTTTACTAAGCGTAGGATCGATGGATCGATCCGGCATAAAACCTGTACAAATGAGTCTATACGTACCTACGTACCTCCTTTACTTGTGTGAGTCAGACTGAGCCTAGGTGGGCTCTTTGTAGGCACCTATATGCCCGAGCTCCTTGTAAGGTTTAAAATATTACATCTGTGTAGGGTAAGGCATAGGGTTGGTAAGCTTTCATGGGAAGTGTTAGGAAAAAGTGAACAGGAAGATGAAAGACGACGAAGCTACCATAGGAGAATAGTATGCACTTGCCCACAGAGTTTAGATAGAGCTATTTTCGAGAAGAAAGATTCAAAATTTTGGCTGCATTTCTACTTTGAATCTAGCATCATGGCTAGGGGCCTGCCAAACGTGACTTTATAAGAACTACTTGTCATTTGGACAAATCTTTCCAAAAGATCCCACTAATCGTTTCGCTTCTAAAAACGTACTGGTTGTTTATACGCTTAAAAGCTGTAGAAATGAAATGATTGTTTTGACAAAACATGAAATTAACTTTTGAAAAGTGTAAAAACCGAAGTTTTGAGTTTTTAAAACGAACAACATGACTCTATAATTTTAAAAAAGTATGAAGCATAACAATAATCTTTTTGAAAAGTGTAGAAACAAGAGTTTTGCCTCTTCATAAAGTAAAAAAATTAGGAAATTAGAGTATACTTAGTGTGTTAAAAAAGTGTGAACCATGAGGTTGATGTTCTCCAAAAGAGTATTAAAATGAAATGAGCGTTTTTAAAAACCTTCAAAGCAGGTATTAGGCATCTTTAAAACAGGGAAATTACCCCTTGAAGAAAATTAGAGTAAAAAAGTACATCTCTGACAAGCTTTTCCCCGTCATCATCTATGCAAGGCCCCTGAGCCTCAAAGCACTGACTAGTGAGTCAATGTTCCCCACTTGGATAGGCTCACTTGCTTGGATGACTGCTTTGCTTTCCCTTTTGCTTGTAGTTTTTGCTCATGTTTCTCACTGCCACTGTGCTTCCCTCACTCCGTTTTCTTCTCGAGTTCTTCCCTTTTCAACTCAGTCACATTCTGGTTGTGCTTGAGAGTGCTGGGAGACCAAAGAGCGAATTCGGAATTCAATTGAGACTCAAGTCTGTGTTTGCTCACAGGACACACAGTAACCACAGAGTCCATGATTGGTTTGCTTTTCCTATTGACGCGGACCCTTCCTCACCCAGTGAGAGTAAACAGACAGAGTAACTCTTAGACTATTTACCCTTGACATAAACATCCACACAGAAAGTTCCCAGTGTCCAGGGAAAATCCATTTATTTTGTACGCCGATCCCAATTGTTGGATTCCCTTAATTCAATAATAAGACAGTTCTCAAGATTTTACTCTTTTCTTCTATTTCAACCAGATCCATCCACAACTGTAACACCCGTAAATACAGCAAGGAACTGTATACCTCTGTAAACCACACCAACTCAAAGGACTGTCACAGTTGAAATTTATCAGAGTCGGGGAAACGTAATCGGTGAGCGTGGTGAAAGGAGGGTGGACAAGAAAGTAGGAGAAAGTTCATTGAATTTCTGTGGGAAAATCGTGCTTTTTGAGTTGACAGAGAAAAAGAGGATCACAAGCTTAAGCTCGAGTCAAAGCTATCAAAAACGATTGGAATCTTCCAACAACGGAAATAAGTATAATTCGTCTCTTCCTACTCCTTCCACTCTCGAAAGTTTCCTTGAGCTTGCACTTACATACATATACTATTACAAAGTTTAAGTTGTGGACCTTGAACATCAAAAATTGAAAATTGAAGCCACAATTGTATCAGTTTCCACTCAACCTCTGTCCATAGTCCATACTATCTGTATCCCCTTAGTTGGATCCTCTACACTATACTAGAAACAAGTTCAAAACTATTTCCCATTTTATGTTTACAATTTGACGAGTGAGGCTATATAGACGCACGTTCTGTACCTGTCGAACCTCACAATTTGCCTCTGGAATAATAGTGACTGGATCACTATCAAGCACACACACACAAAAAGAAGAAATCAAAGCCACTTGCCCAGCATCATTCAACAAGAAAGGGAAAATTGTCTGTTCTTCTTGCCCGAAATACTGAAATCAATAGATATTAATATTGATTCAAGTTGAAGTTGCACAAGTCCATTTATCAATGTGCTGAACTCAAGTATCTTTTTCAATTTCCAATTCTTCAACATAGGACAAAGTCAGAGGAACAAACATTAAACTACTGCTATAGCGAGAGCGAACATACCACCATTACATCAGCCGTTCACTCGAAGATCCAAACCCAAATCTAATCCAAGGTACTTGAATTTGAATTAGAATTACAAAACTTGCATAACTCGTTTAAATAGCGCTATAATTCTGACATACCACTATAGCTATATTCAGATACATGTATACTGAGTACCAATCTATGTATAAGTTTAGGTAGTTGTATAGGTATATCTCTGTGGCATGGAGATACTGTAGTAGACACTAGAAGTGATGGGAAGCTTGGAGCCTCCCTCCATTCTCCAGCTCAAGTTCATGCTAAACGTTCATTAAAAATTTCATCAATCTAATTATTTCCATCCCGTTCTAAGTTCTCCCCCGTTGTTTATTCTTTAGTTCCCAAGGAATAACCTTGCAAAGCAGTTATTACGTCTTTAAGATTCTCTCTTCGTCCGTCCCTGTCCCCGCCATTTCATTTTCATCGCATGAATCACCAAAGGAGTTTTATTGTTGAGCACAAACTTTACTTTTCTTCCATGGAGCACGACTCGGTGGATATACAGATATGCATAGACCCTGTAATAAGCCATGGTATTACAGCTACAGCGTAGATGGGCTTAGAAAGCAAAATGACCTTTGTCCTGTCAAATACGTCACTAGAGGAAGGAGATTAAAAACGGCATACACACGTATATATTACGAAGCACGCCGCTCATGTTTTGGAAATGTCCAAAACGTCCTAATTACTCGTTTTTGAAACGGTGCAAAATGTCATTTTGACATGTTTTTGAAAAGATTCAAAACGCCTCATTTGCACGTTTTTGAAAAGGTGCAAAATGTCATATTTGCACGTTTCTGAAAAGATCCAAAACGCCCTATTTGCAACATTTTGTTTGCATATTTTTGTAAAGGTGCCAAATGATCACGCACCTACGTACATACGTTGTGTAGTTATTTCGGGAATCTGTAAAAAATTCTATGCTTACACCGTAACTTCGTCACTACTGTGCCTCTTCTTTACATACGACATTTCTCTTAAGAATATATAATATTCGGGTTATGCGATTTTGCTTCTTAAGGCTCGGCCACGGCATTCAAGTGAGCATGCTACCTACAGTTAGGTGCTTACTTTAGGTAGCTAGTTGCTAGTTTGTTTGTTTGGGTTCCTGTTCAAAACCGGATATACTATGTCTATAAGATTCTTCCGTGCTCTGCTCTCGCTCCATGTAATTCTACAGACTCTGAAGAAAGTAGCATGTGCCCTGTTTAAATTGCACGGAATCACGGAATTCCATCTCCGTGCCATCCCATGGAAGACCGTGCAAATCTATGTATGTGTCTATACCTTTTTGATGCTATGCTATTGAGTTGTGTTGATGCGGTAATTTAATTTACATAGGAAATTAGAATTCATCTGGGTAGTCTTCTGGATATTCTTCAAAAGTAATGAATACAGTGCCTTTGCTTTACTTTTATTTCATTTTATATGCGGAGGACGTACGTCTCGTGAAAGAAGAAGCAAAATAACAGCCAGTTGTATTAATTACAAAATTCAAATTCCATGCCCAATGTTTTAAAATCTTGCAAGTTTCTCATTTTACAGATACGCTTCAGAAAAATTGCACAATTTTGATTTTTTAAAACTTTAATTACAGAACTATTGGATGTATTACGTATTATTTTGCTTCTCAAGGGTATACTATACTGTAATGTAGTATTGAAACGTAAATGCTCTATAGGCTCAAAATTCAGTGTACATAAAACTGACGCTGAACTCGTCTTCATTATGATTATAGTGCTGAATCAATTGTTGCCTTTTCCTCACAGTCAGCCATATCTTAAGCTGGAACTTTCATTATTCGAAAAACAAATTACCTGCCCGAGTTACATACATATGTATTGCTCACTTTCCTTTGTACACCTCATTCATTGTACACCTCATCACCCTGCGCCCTGGCGCTCTCTGTTCTTTATTCAGTGAGCTCATCGTCTGTACAAATGAAATGAGAGCGAAAGGAGGAAGGGGGTAAAACGCATTTCTCTTTGTTTCTTTCTTCTTTAGTCAGTCTACTGTCTAACTTCTTTAAGCAAGGGCAAAAAGCTTCTTACTACAGTAGACAAATCTTCTACTATGCTAAATATACTACCAACATTTTCCATAGTTGTTGTGAATAATGCAAACCTTCAAAATTAATTTAGAAGGGTACATAGATACATATGTAGATACAACACTGGCTAGTCACTCGACAATATCAGTAGTGAAGACTAGAGCACTGTGTTCAAAGTTGCTTTCAAAATTGGGTGTTTCGAAGATTTTGTTTGTCGAAAATATGCTGGTTCTGGTTTAATAGCACGCTTAAAAATTGGTAGTTTTTAATGGGAAATTGCTTTTGAAGAAGGAAAATGCACAAACTAAATGCATCCCAATTTCGAATAGACAATTGCTTCCTTAAACTAGAGCGAGACACGCATCGGGAAAGCGCCATTTTTTTGCTGTTTCAACAGATTGACGGTTTTTTCTTTGACACATGTACGGCACCAACATGGATAGTTCATTCTGAAATCTGAATTTTGTAATGTGTCTTAAATTTTCTCTGTCGTACAAGCCAGTGCAGTGCTGTTAGATGTGAAGTTTTGATCACTAACCATGTTCTTAGTTCAAAGTGAATTTGGAAATCCTATTCCCATTAAATATTCGTATTCAGCAAAATGAAGCTATCCGTAATGACAAAGTGAATAGACATCAGAGGAGGCTATATTCCTATTATACTGCATACTGTGGTAACAAATATATAAGTCAATGAACGATAACTTTATTACAGTACACACTGCAGTGTTCTCAACACTATTGCATTTTGCCAGCGAAAATTTGATTGGACAAAACAAAAATGAAGCAAATCTTCCAAAACGTCAAACACTTCCCAATCCATATTTAAATTCAAATTCTGGTATGTAAGTCAACTGACAGTATGCAACTCGAAATCCCTATGTGCATGGGAGTAAAGGAGAATTGAGAAAGCACCCATGTTTGGATTCTGATAACTTCCGAGCAGTGTACTCATTCTGAATTGAAATTTCCTCTTGGATCATAAAATGTTATTTCATGACTTGGAGTTTCTTCTATCATCGGCTCTGAGATGATGGAAGGCCAGTCATATGAAGGCGACAAAGCCAATCATAAAACATGTAGGCTTCCAAACATGGCATGACTGGGCTGGAACAACTGGGAACAACCTGTCAGCTATTGCTTTATGGTAAAACTTCTGGGGGCGATGCGATGTACTAAATATGAAGTTGGTTTAGGATTTTTAGAGGAAAAAACGAAAATAAAATCATATTTTCCACTTTTTAGAAACCTAATACCACTTTTACATGCTTTTGAAAGCTTCAAGATAATTTTTGGTTTTTGTTTTTTCCAGACGTAAATACTGCGATTGGTATTTTCCTAAAGTTTGTACCTAAATATTACATATATTATTAGACCCTTGTTTTGGGGGGACTTGGCTCAATCTAAATTGTACCACGTCATTTCTGCAAGGACCCCTCCTGTGCTACTGACGATATATATATATAGCTAACAAAATTGTGTCCAATAAATACACGTGTCATAAATCTCCGTGTAATCAGGCAAAGCCAGCCTAAAACACATTTTAGGAGCCTCATAAAAATGCATCCCAAAATTCTCACTGGAATTTTGAATTAATTTTTCGACAAGAGGACCCCAGAACTTTATTGGTATGATGAACTTTTCGGATTGAATCAACGTAGAAGGTCACACAACTAGTTTGATCCATGATTTTACTTTCTTAAAATGGAAACAATGATGCCTTTTTTTTAATGCAATATAGAAATATTTTTAAAAGTGAATCATTTTTAAATGTGGGAAGGTGCCTGGCACACAAAGATATAATATGGTATGATATAAAAGGCACTGAAGTAGATGGGAAATGAAAAAGTAAATCCTTTCTAGAATAAAACACTATATATATATTATGGATCCTCTCAAATTATTCATACTCTTCCCTGCTACACTTGTAAAAAATTTATTGCAATGCAATGTAGCTTTCACATTGAATTAAATCATAAAAGTACTCAGCAAATGTTGTTATATAACACTCACTAGTCAGCACTGGAAGAAGGAAGTGAGTATAATAAGTTACTGGAACGAACTAGCCAACCTTTTATCAGTAGGTTGGGTGACAATAATAAATATTCGATGGAAAGTAGAGCAATTGACTCACGATGTCAGAAATCCCATAAAGTATTCGATGGGAGTCAAAATGCACTGAGTGGAAATAAATACATAATTGTATGAAGGTACCTATCAACCTACCTCCGTGTAATATTTTACAACTTTTTGGCTCTTGGTCTCTCAAAGGGTCACGGATCACGGAAGAGAGGCGATCCAACGAGGTGAGGGAAAGGCAAAAAGGGCTTTTAAATCCCGACCACTACATAATCAGGCTCTCAGTTTGTTGTTTAAGATCCGAAATGGCTCTTCTTAACCTATTCGAAACGGTACTATATCTACTTTGACATCTTCTTGAAAGCGTTAATTACTTTTTATACACCTTTTTGAAAATGCTAGTTCATTTTACGTCTTTTTAAAAATGGTAATTTCTTGTTTTACATCTTTTTTAAAATGGTAACTTCTAATTTTGACTTTTTGAAAGTCTTAGTTACTGGTTTTGAATGCTATTAAAAATGGGATTTCTAGTTTTGCCGTTTTGAAAAAGTTGAAACAAAAATCTAAAAAGTCATGATCGTTAGGTTGCGTTTAGAGACAAAAGTGTTTTTGAAAAGATGAAGAAGCTCCAATTCACACGTTTTTTAAATGCTATGCTGCATAATATTCTATTTGTAAACCTTTTTGAAATGGTGAATAATGTACGATTTACACTCATTTTTCAGCAAGCTCTCGGTCACGCTAAAATTTATATTTTAGAATAATTGGAGATGCGTCAGTTTGCTCCTTATGCCACAGTCTATAAGAGACGCCAGAGAAATGAAGCTTACAATTATACACTAACTATGTATCTCTATAATACGAATATAAAGATTTTTTATTTGACTTACCTTCACAAAATTCATGATGCCCATTAATATTTATGTCGGTACTCCCTCTCTCTCTCTCTATAGATTATAATAGAAATTCGGGCAAATTCTTTTTATGGAAATTGGCAGTGGCAGCCAAGCTGAAATGCCACAGAAAAAAAAAGCCAAATCGGGTGTGGGTTATGCAGGAAGGCTGTAAAGGTGGGTCTTACTCCCATCACCATAAAGTTTCCTGTCTATTCCACATATCAGCATCTGAAGCTGTACTAATAGAGCATAGGTACCTATACTAACTTACATAGATAGGTAGGTACATATGTACACTGTAGGCAAACCTATACGTGTCATGTATTTGCAACGGAAAGTGCTTTCACACATACTGCAGTCCATAGAAATAATTCGTCACTGGGGAAAGCTTTATGATGTAAATTCTGAGGAGTGTGCAAACATTCTTGTAGAAACTCCCGTGCCTGTAGTCTGTCTGTACATCTAATAGCCGTCCTCCAGTCGTAATTATGTACCCATGTACATACTTTACCGTACTTTATTCTACTTAAATATACCTCTTTACTCTACAAAGTCACAGGAAAGCCAGAGAACCCATCCGTACACACCCATGCAATTCAACCAAGCAACGTCCCTACAAATCGAGTATCTACTGAGCACTGAATAAGGAATAATGAGAACGACTAACTCAAAAGTCCTGCTAATGATACGACTTGGAAAAAGTTTTCGTTTTTTTTTTTCGTTTTTTTTTCGGTAAATTTGTACGAACTGTTAACATTAATGTGTGAGACCGTACTATCTGTAGCTAGTCCACACCACACCGTTACTCTACATTTGGCTAAACTTTTTTTCTTTCATCCTAGTTTTTCCACACAGAATCATCTAAAATGGGGAAAGTGCTCTCATTTCGAATCTACTTACCTCAAATCGTCAGAATTACAAGCAAAATGTAGACTACACAGGATCGTCTATGTCAATATGTATACACACACATATAGTTCTGTAGTTTGGGTTTCCCACTGCCTTGATGGTAGAGCAGTGAAAGCGTGCAAAGTTTATACTTTCACCGATACTTTCTCCCTACCAATGCAAGCCAAAGTCGACTTGATAATAATAATAGCAATAATCGTGTAGTCACCTATTCAGTGTTCGTGGTACTAGAATGTGCTCCATTTATACAAAAACCTTGTCATTACTACTATGAATAAATGTAGAGTGGACTGTAGCATGGAAGGAGATAGACGCGCAGTTCATTTTGGTTTGTGGTTTCCAAACTCAAGCGAAGCTTTGGTAAGGAGTTTGAAAAAAAAACTTATGAAGCTTTCCATTTTACTGGGAAAGCCGGGAAATGTAGCGTTTAGAATGAAAATGCTTTTAAAGACACTTTCAACAGAGGACAATTACAATTACACGATGGCATTACACAGGCTGATGCATACGGCAATATGTATATTATAGACACATTCTACCATCCGAAATATCCTATAGGCTATACATACATATAGCCTTTGGATAGGTATGCGTTCCTATAGGGAATACAGATACCTGGAATTTAAGCCAGTGTAGGAACTGTACGCTATGCGTTAAAGTAGGTAAACACTATCAACTGTACCTTCGTTTACTCCACATTGTAAATTTTCCACTGATTTTCCCAGAAAATAGTTCAAAAATTTATCTAGTGGTGACCTTCCCCATCTTGTAACAAGCAAATTCCATTTAAATAGAACCGAAACTTCCCATTTAAAAATTTAAGGGGGAACTTTGGAAACGAATCGAACATTCACTGGGTCGACGGTTTTAGCTATAATTGATCTGTAGAGGCCAAAGAAAAACTTGAGTGCACAATAACATGCAACATACATATTATGTATGTAGTGCAGTAGTGGTACTGATGCAATTCCCTCCGTCCGTTCACTTACATATCGTTAGTGCCTGGTGGCAAAGTTGGAAGTTTGACTTTGACGCTACCTTAATTCCAGTTTATTAATTACTAATCCAGCATCCAATTCCCGAGAAAAGTAAGTTTACAACCCTAGTACCGAAATGTGTATTATTACTGTCTCCTTTCTCCTTCCTCTCCATCATGACCTTCGATGAGACAAGCTACAGAATATATGTAGCTGCATAGTTATTCAGAATCGCAACAGTCACATAGACAACCGCATATTCATAGCGCAATCTAATCAAAGCTGAATAAGGTTAATGTGGCAAAGGAAATTCTACTATATTACTATCTAAATATGTATATAATATACTTTATCTAATATTATTGCCCATATCCATTAGGAGACTAACCCTGTCGTCTTCGGCAGATTATTCATTCCTTCCCATTGGGAAGGCGGATGAATAGCAACAAATTACGGGAGTAGACAATAGCCTTTAATTATTCCAGGTATCAATAATACGAGCTAGCAAACTAAGAACTAACAATAAGAACCACAGCCGAAACCAAAACAAGAATCAGCAGATACTATGTGTATCAGCCTGGTGTCTATAATCATTACGTGGGCATATGCTGGTGTCAATTTCATTATTTCTATTCAAAGTTCCGGGCTAGAGCGTTACAGTTGGGGAGTTTAGTTGTACATACCCGCTTTAGTTGAATTACTACTACATACATATTGTTATTAAGAAATTAAATTAAAGCTGATCAAAGGGAGATAATGATAAATGCGCAGCAGTGACTGGGACGTACTGTTAGTTCATTGGAATGTTGGGATAGATATGTATGTATATCTACATAAATACCAAGCAGAATATAATAATCAATTTTTTGATTCACAAATATAACATGTCATCACAAACAAACGTGAAACTAGAGCAAGCTTCATAGTACGAGTAAATACGAAAACCAATTGGTGCATTTCAGCATACCCCTGGGGAATTCATCATCTTTTTACAAACAAGTAAATATACATATCTCTACCGCAGATGCAAAATGACTGGTTTCCATTTTTTCGATTTAACGCTACATCACGCAGCTGTACACTGCAAAATATTGCCACATCTGGATCGCATCATAAAGAAAGTGAGTCCACTTTTAAACTTTAAAACTGCATCATTTTGATGTGTTAGAATCCATCATAATGATGGGAACCAGATGGGCACCAGATGAGATACCTTCACATGATAGGGAATTAACAAGGGCTAAATGTGGACCTCATCTTATGATGAGGGCAGAACTCATCAAAATGATGCGTTTTTAAAGTTTAAAAATGGACTCACTTTTTGGGCAAAATGATGCAGTCTAAATGGTTTTTGGTCGAGTGTAGGCATCAACCCCTCAAAGCACAGCAAAAAATGTGTTTTGCACATTTTAAAACTTTGAGTAAAAGCAGGCTTTGCAACTCTTCAGTGTGAAAGCGCTGTTTGCATCAATTCTCTGTGCCACAATGCTATTTGCACCATTTGAAAAATCGACGATATCTCGTTTTATATCGTTTCAAAAATAAACAAAGCAAAATTTTGCACATTTTATAAAAATGTGTAAAACTGCGTTTCGCACTTTTCAAAAACATGTAAATCGCGCATTTGTTCTATTCTAAAAAAAAACTAAAACATAAGTACATAGTACAAAGGCACCAATAAAGGCAAGATTCAATATTTGTGAGAATCCAAAGTTGCACATTTTTCAATTTTTCAAAACGGGCAAAACGCAGTGTTACATATTTTACAAAGGTGCAAAACATTGTTTTACCAATTTCTGAAAAGATATGAAACGCGGTTTTGCTAATTTTTAAAACTGTATTGAATCAATGCTACTGAATTGTTCCGCAACGCGTTTTCACACTGAAGAGTTTCAAACCGTATTTTACACAAAGTCTGAAAATGCGCACAATATGATTTTTAATGTTGGTTTGAAAAGTGTTGATGACATTTGCTTGACAGTTGATGGATACATATTATGTATAATGTTAAATCGAAAAATGGAAACTGACCATTTGGCATCTTCAGTAACGATGGGATATTTTGAACAGTTTTAAATGTGATTCATTGAAAGGCATTCCGATTCTTCATTCAAATTGTATGAATACACTTGGAGGACGTGGGAATAAACTATCACGAGAAGATCTGATTGCCTGATTGCAAAGTATTAACATTCAATTCATCTTCCAAATACTGTGCTATATGGGCGTCTTTGTGTTCCAACGCAATAATTTGATCTGCGGAAAAATATGTATGCTGCAAACCAGTACCGAGTCAGTTTCAGTATCGCTTGTAGGTGGGACAGGCTAATGCTCATTGTAAGTAGACTCATTCATAAGAAATTATTAAACTGATTAAGACTTACTTTCATAACGGAGAAATGCTATCGTTGCTTTGTAGTAGGACTTCCTTTTATCCAGGAGAAATTGAGAAAGAGAAAGAGAGAGGAAAAATAAACGCTTGCTTCTAACTGTTACCTGTGTGTCTAGTATGTAGTATGTGTATGCAGTTGTATTGGAAATGCCTCATTTTGCTTCTTAAATGACGAAATGAAACGTCATGTCGTTCTCAAAGATATAAATGGAACCGCTTTCACCTTTTAAAAACATGCAAACACTCCCAAAAACAAGCACAGTCTGAAAATATGAAAGAAACAAACAACCTCATTACAACCATTCTGCTGAGGATCACAGACTTTGAGTAGAGT
>JAQFZC010003420.1:0-18838 GCA_034695205.1 Dicyrtoma fusca
TTCGCAATATCCAGCTAAATAGCCCAACAGCACACATTGCAATACATTACGCTACATTACGTGGGCCTCACATATTTTCTGGGTTGGGTGAAGATGCAAAGTGGCGTAAGTAAGTCCACCGTCCTGTGGCATACGGTATAAGGATTGTTAGTGAGAAAGTGCAAATAATTTATTCTGTTTTTACCAGTTCTTACAAAGAGTTTTAATACAATTTGTACCCTTTCAGAATAGTAAAAATTGTATTTACTATTTTTCAAAAGTAGTGAAACTGATGTTTATACTTTTTCAAAAGATTCTCTTTTAAAGTAGTAAGGATTTATACTTTTTCAAAAATAGTAGAAATGGTAATCACACTTTTTAAAAAGTAGTAAAGCTGATATTTGCACTTTTTCAAAAGAGTAAAAATACTATTTACACATTTTTAAAAGTAGTGAAATTCATGTTTGTACCGTATCAAATGAGTAAAAATAGTATTTACACCTTTTTAAAAGTAGTTAAATTCATGTTTGTACTGTTTCAAAAGAGTAATAATAGTATTTACACTTTTTCAAAAGTAGTAAAAGTGATAGTTACACTTTTTTAAAAGTATTAAATGGTATTTACATTTTTTAGAACACATTGGTAAGAAGTTGTTGGATGAGACTTGCGTACTAATCTCATTAAAGAGACGCTGTGCTTACATCAGATTGCTTCTTCTCCGACGATATTTATGCACATTTACAAGCTTCTGTCTCCAGCTAGTTGAAAGCATCTCATTCTCTCTCTCTCACTCTCTGGCACACCATTACACGAGCTAAGAGGAGCCCTACAGACGGGAGATAGGGCTTGCAAAAATGACGTGGACGGCACGTGGGTCTATGGGAATCCCTCCCGCACTCTCTTTTCCACCAAAGAGTGTACGTCCCAAGAGTCTACGGTCTACGCAGACGGTCTAAACTGTCAGATTATGTGCCCTGTTCCATATTGCGAGCTAAAACACGGGCTTTCCTTCACAGAAAATGCTTAATAAGCATGTAAACAGTATGTGATAAACAAACTTCCTTTTTCCCTCACTTCCTTTTTAGATCCTGAGCTTTTTTACAACGTACTTTCAATCTCTTCGTCATCCTCAGGTACTGCTGGTTAGTATCACTGACGTGGTGACGCCTTTAAAAGGCCATTTTAAATAATTATCTTGACACACTCTAAAAACGTAGAAGCTAAAAAACATTATAAAATTATGTATGTATATGCAAATATACCTACGCGCCTACGCTCCATGGATAATTGCATTTAAATTCTTCGACGAATACTTTGTAGGTTCATAATGTGTGCTGGAGAAAGAAAGTTAAAAAAAACGAAAAAAGAAATGAATGGCTATTATGCATGTAAAGTACACACACACACACACACACACACACAGTAAATTCCGAAAACTTTCTAGATTTGGGCGAATTGGATGAAACTGCAATGAAAAATTAAATGAAAATTGAGTCTCCTTTAAAAAGGTACATTCAAAAGGAGGGGTAGGAAGAGAGTTTGAAGACTTTAATGGAGTAATCAGAACTCTCATTAACTCACAACTTTAGGAACAAAGAAGATGACTGGAAAAAAGTTTTTGCCTATGTGAGCTTTGGCAACTTGGCTTTGCCTTTGGTAAACTTTTGAATTCCTTGAGCAAAGTCGGGAGTTAAATCAAATGTAAGTTGAAAATGGTATTTATAATGCAGTAAAAAGCCTCCCAGAAGGGTAACTGAATCAGGCAGACAGACAAAGAGAGAAAGACAAAAAAAACAGAGAGAGAAGTAGTTTTCTTGGGATGTGTGAGTGAGTGAGGAGAGCATTTAGGTTTGTGTGACTGAGCCAATGGAAGATGAAATAGTGGGATCTCTTGGCTGTCTCAGTGTAGATTGGTAGTGTGTGTGTGTGTGTGTGTGTGTGTGGAGCAGCAGATTCTTCGTCAAGATAGCAATGACACGAGGAATGAGGATTTCGTGTGAGTCAATGGAGATGGAAATATACATTATGCAGTCTCAATGGGTTATGGCACAGCTTCCCTTCCACTTTCATACTTCCATCTTATCTTATTACACTCTCAGAGCCATATAGCATAGCTGTCTACTATAGACTCAAAATCTACTATATGGCTATACTGGCTATAGCTATACACAGCTATAGTTCTCCGGACTGGAACATACATTGAATTTCTGGAGTTCCTTTGACTGTTAGTACGATTCCATTACAAGTGTAATATCTAGTAAAGAACCTTGCAAATATAACACGGTCATTTAAAAATACGAACTTTTCATGTTTTACACTTTTTGGAAAGGCTAATTTCAAGTATTTTTTCCTTTTTTCAAAAAGTTTAATAGTACTATGTCCGTCTACGATAGTTTTCTTTGAGCATTAATTATTTTAAATTAGTAAATTCAAAAAAAGGAAATCCGTATTACAATAAAACTAGTTGTTATGCTTAGGAATCAGTGCTTTTCAAAATGTCTACATCTCGTATTTTGCATTCTTTCGAAACGTTTGTATCACGTTTTGTCCCTTTTGAAAAAGAGTAATTTCTTGTTTTACAACTTTAAGAAAGGGTGTGATTTTATTTTGCCTTTGGTGAAAAGGGTAATATCATGTTTTACACCCTTTCAAAAGGTGTTTACCATTTTGTGACTTTTTACACATGTAATTTAGTTTGTTGTCCTCTTCATGGAATGACTAATTTGACTAGAAATTGTATGACGTGATATTTGAAAGGCCCCTAAGCCCACGGAAAGCAGCATGTAGACGGAGAATTGCTATTCCTCATTGCCTGTCAGAGGCGAGATTCAAAAGTCTGTGAGACTTCTCCTTCGCATGCATTTCCCATGTCTACTTTTCACTCTCCAGAATACTTTTTTATCTCCCTTTAATGTAGCTGTATGTGTCAGTGTGTGTGTGTGGAGGGAGAGTGAGGACTCAAGTCAGGGAGCAGATAACATTTTACTGGAAGCCATTTCTCAGTCATATTATGCATCGGAGGTAGAGAGCATCAAGAATGTACAAAGTAAATCTTCAGAGCAGTAGTACTATCAGTACAAGTAGGTATGTATGGAAATGCTTCATTCAAACTTTGTATGCACAGACCTTCTGTAGTTCTGTAGCATCTCCTTTTATTTTTGTTTTTCTTTCTCTTCTCTTTGTAAGTAGAGGAATGAAACTGAATGCTCAATCTACCTACATAACACATATGTATAAAGTTAATATCATGTTCTCTTTTAATAAATTTCACACATTATCCACACAAAAATTACACCCAGGAATGAGCTGCTCTGAGTTTTGCTGAATTGTAAAAGTTTCCGAGAACTCTGTCAAAATGTTTTTGGCGTGTCTGGTCGGTCTGGTGAAACCATTAGAATTTCAATTTCAAACAGTAATCAGCCTCTTACTGACATATATACTCGTGTCTGCATGCACTAATACATTCACGGAGATTAAAACTACATCCATAGCTCCATACATTCGCACTCCAAACTACGGCTAGTAGGTATGTGCAAACTATTTCGTATTTTGTCGAGTATGCGTTCAATTTGTAAATTCGTTTAAATCACTTCCCAGCTTTTATGATTAATTTCGCACATAAAAGACAGACAAAGTTGTGTAGAAAGGTGTTGACACAATTTGTTTTCATTTTTGAAGATTAATTAAAAAATTGCTGCCTGTGACAGAAAAGTTTTGTTCAATCTTTTAAAAAAATTTAAAGCACCTGACTTTTTAGTGTAGTTGACACCTCGCGCAGGGAAAAGCTCCGCCCATGAGATAGTTGACGCATGCTATTTAAATTTGATTAGCGATTCCATTGATTCGGAATTCGGAGCCATTATGGCCTCCCAGATGATGTCAGTGTGCGCGTCTGCGAAGGTTGTTCCGATTTATTTTTAATTAAATAGCTTAATGCCGTCAAAGTATCTGTACAGTCAAAATTGATGAGCTCCCCTCAAAGGCACTCGGCTGCGGAATCCTTGAGTGGAGTCGGAACTCCGTCGTTTTCCAAGAATCTCATGAACTACCTCCTCGAGCAACAATTCCAAAAGAGTCTATACAAACTATAAAGCTTTATGCTTTAAAGTGCGGATGACAGCTTGTGCTCAACATGTAACCCATTGGACTGCGGAATGGCTGTCTCAGCCACGACCACCATCACACAGCACTTGGCTCTCCACTTCCCAAGCCAGAAGAGGAGTATGAAGCCAAGAATATTTCCATACAGACTTTACCTGTCCTGATGCTATATACCTATATAGTATATAGGTATATCCAGGGATGGATCGAGTATCTGTAGAAGCCATTTGAAATTTCCAATTCAGTTCGAAGCAGAAGCCAATAATGTCAAAGTGTCCTTTACTCATCTCCGGCTATGTACGCTCATCCAGGGAGACGCGGAGTCACATCTTGACGCCGATTCGCAAAATAGCTCTCGTCTAATGGCAACCGTGGGTCGTACAAGTTTCCCTCCCCACTTTATGAGACGGGCATAGGCGAGAGAAGAAACATGTCATATCTCTGTACATGGTGGAGTATGCAAATTTTCCCATTGTGAATAAAAATATACGAGCTCGGAGTTTTGAATAGAGACTGTTATGATGGAACTGTTCCGGAACTACACACTAGACAGGGCGGAAAGATAGCAAGGGCTGGAGGAGAAATTTCAAGAATCCATTCACACAAATGTACTTTTCGGAATCCCATTCCCCAGCATTATATTGTTACATTACAATACATTCCATTAAATTAGATAGAGTGGCAAAGTAAGTCTCGGGTCTTGGGGCTATGCTCCTATATACGGTATACAGTCTACAGTAGCTATAGCTATATCCGTACAAAAACGACGGAGAGTGGAAGTACAAGGCAAGGAACGAATCCAATATTGCTCTCGCCCTATTTTCCATAAGTAAATAGTAAATTTAGATTGAACGTCTTTGCTATCTCTTGTTGCAGTGGAGAAAGTACTCGACTAAAGCTACAGCTTCTGAATGGAAATGTTTTTCCCTCAACATTCGTCCCTTGTTTCCAAAAGGCTCAGGAATGGGCCAAGAGATTGAATTGAACTCAACACAGGAGCATCCAATGCATACGAATATAACGGATACAAGGATACAAAAATACAAATAGTATTTCTGAGAGCCAGGCCAGAAGGCAAGTGCAAGTCAGCGTAAAGTAAACAATATAAAAAAGAGCATAACATATAACATAAAATCCAATAGCTGGGGCGCCGAACGATGCAGAGGTACTTAATTATAGCCACACAAGCAAAAAAAATGGAAAAAATAAAAAAGAAACACAAAAAAAAAACAAAAAACCAAAACCTACAAAATAATACAGAATACAGAACAAAGTGGTAATCAGTTGTAGTTTTAATTAACTCGTTCATTAATTGTTTTTTTTGCAACATCCTTCCTTGGTAATCAGATAAAAATTTATGGAGTATCACAGCGGTGGAGAGGCTAAAGCCATCGTAAGCTACATCACTGATAGTAAATTATTATCCTTTCAAAAGCTGGCTATAAATTCACACAGAAATAATAGCTTGTAATAGTGAGGGGCATTAAGGGGGTCCGGTCCGATGGTGCAAGAAAGCACAGGAGAAAAAAAAGGCATAGAGGAAACTCATTAAACTATCAGTACCAGTTGCCAGCCCAGTAAAAGAATTTCAAGTCAGATTTACTATTTCATTTTATCAGTACTAAAGCTTGAAAAGTCACCCAATTGTCTCATTGGGAAACAAAATGGAAGTCATACAGATAAAGAACTTAGCTGACCAGAATATATATTAGGCTGTGAATTAGACTCAGATTTGTTTCGCGTAATCGATAATGACTCTCCATGTGGTGGGTCCACATAAGTAGATGTTTGGTGGAAGGTGGGTCTTGAGACTATACGAGAAGGAAGGAACCATGTGCAGTGAGCAGAACAACACAAAACAAAACACAACCCAAAACCAGGTCCAGTGAGGTGGAGGTTGAAATAAATATATGTTAGGAAATTCCTTGGGGTCATTTAGCCGCAACTTTGGAGTTTGAATGACTCGAGTTCATGAGCAAGGCAGTAAAACCATTAAATACATTATCCACATTAATTTCATAGATTATGTCATGAAAAGATGCACAAAAGCTCTCCTCGCTCTACAACCTTCTACGCAATTCCAGATCGTAAACAAAGTTGTTGTACCTACTGCCCAATCATATAGGGAAACTCTGGAAAAATATTATATTGCGGCCCAGTATAGTATGCATTCAAGTTAGGGGCAGTTTCAGGCATGGCCATATTATAAGGCGCGCAATGAACAATTTTAGATCACAGAGCGGTTACTGATTTAACTTCAACGTTCACTTAATTTAAACTACTATTAAAACCTATTCGACGAATAAAAACATTTCTACAGTAAACAATATCTTACAAGTAAATATTTCCAACTGGTGCATCCTGAGTTTAATTTAACCAAAATTGGCAAGCTGGTAGACATTTACTTTACTATTATTAAGCACCATACGCTTCCCTAGATCTTAACGCCTATGAGAGGCATGTGATTTATTGTACGATTTTGGGTTTTGTAGTTTCCGTTTAATAGTAAACTTTATATTGCTTTACGTTTATTAGTAACATTTGTAGCATTTGTAACATTTGTAGCATTTGTAACATTTGAAGCATTTGTAACATTTGTAGCATTTGTAACATTTGTAACACTTGTAACATTTGTATGTACATTTGTAACATCTGTAACATTTGTAACACTTGTAACATTTGTACGTTTGTAACATCTGTAACATTTGTAACATTTGTAACACTTGGCAGACCAAATGTAATTCGATATAAAGTAACGTTCAGCATGACTAACTGTATGAGAAAAAAATAATAAATGTGCAGTAGTGAACAATGTAATAATTTCAAACACTGCTGACACATATGGGGGTTAATGTTCTAGCTGTTTTTTAATAAATATTAAAGTTTGTGTTCCTTATCATTTCTTTAAATTAGATTAATCTGACCTACAGAAGTTGGGATACCAAAAAAAGATAACTGGTGATTAATTGGAAAGAACCAAAACGTGGCACTTACTAAGTCCAAGGGCATTACTGTAAGTAAGGCTCATGGTTACAAACATTGTAGATGTTACCATGTTACAAATTTGACAAACGCTACAAGTGTTACAAATGTCACAAGGGCTACAATGTCACAAATATTACTATATTGTAAAGTAACATAAAGTTTACTATTGGAACAAACACTTACTGAACCCAGGTCAGGAATAAATGGTCCCTACCATTAGTATTCTTAGGTATATCTTCAATTCAAAAAAGATATTTTATATTTTAGGGGAAACCAAAAAAGTTCAAGGTCACTTGTCATTATATGGTCTACCGGCATACCAAAAAGGTTAAATTGGAGTGGCAAATTGAAAACTCGTACCAGTCAGTCTACAAAAATTGGGCAATCAATTTTGCTCCTATTTATTAAAATTAGTCCATCAAATGAACAACAAAACCCTTCTGGAACAGGAACCTTTTCTTTTATTGTTAGCCATGCCTGTACATCCCTACTCTTGCCTATGCACAAACTTTCTTGGCCCAGTTTCATACAGCCTACATATTCCACTAACCCACCTATCCATACATAACTCGACTTGATTCCTCTACGACTTCCCTTTCCCTTAAACCTCCACACTAAAGGAAGGACAAAGACTGTCCACCTCGATAATAATATTCCATTCCACTCGGACCATTATTACAGGAAAAGAGCGAGTTAATTTCACTTCCAAGTATAATAACCATAATCAGAATTGTAGCCCCGTGTTTGGCTCAAAGTACATAAGTATATCTCTATAGCCGAATTCATAGGTCTAGCTTTCTTGGCAGATTGTCCAAATCCAATACTAAAAACACAAAATTTCAACTTGTTGTTGTTGTTGTTACCGTTGAAGGAATGATACTACGTAATGGTGAGGATGTATAAGAGGCAGACATAAGACAACCAGCCATGTCAGGCCGAGGTGGATTGGATGTACAGAGAGCTCATTTATTTTCTTCATTCTACTCCACACTTTGTGAAGACACACCGTAATAGTACACCTACGTAATAGTTACGAGCCTAATAACATGATGGCATAGACATCGGATTTGTAATGAGTCTGGCAATTTCTTTGTAGACAGATATTTCAAGTGGTTCCCTCTCAATGCTCACTCCTCTCTTGTATCTTGGAAAAAACCGAGGCGATCAACGTAAAATATAATGGAGAGAGAGAGAGAGAGAGAGAGAGAGAGACTGAGAGTGAGTGACGGACAGAGTATACAAAAAATATTACATAACCTGAAGAGCCAGGCCGTTTCTTAAGAGAGTGGAGGGAAGGAGAGAGCGAGAGAATTGGAGAGGAAGGAGAAAAACGTGTCTAGAATACAATTGGCTTCATTTCTAATGGGCGTTCCTGTTGTTATTTTAACTATGTCTAATCCCTCGGAACAATGTGCTGGCTCATATGCATAGCAACTCCAGAGTGGGCCTATTTCTCCCGAGGAAATAACATTGAGAGGCATCAGACTGACCATTTCCCATCCTTAGTCCTCAGCTTTTATCAACATAACAATCACTCGGCCCCAGTTCATGACGTGCCACCCGTACATTCTTCACAACTCAAGCCAACTTGTTACAATGCAGTGCCAGGACTGCCAGGGCAGTTAGTAGGTAAATACATGTGGGTCCGAGACGCTCCCATCCCTGCCCATGCGAATAACATTAGATGCACCATCTTATTATCCTATCAAAAACCATCACTCTCAACTACACAGTCCACATGACCAATGCAACCAATGCAAGGCTACCACGGCCACTTTTATTTAACCAACGTCTCCAGTCTCACTCACAGTCAATCTCCAGCACAATGAAGGCAGCGGTATCCTGCAGCAGGAAAACGCTAGCAAATAGCTGTACAATTCGATGCCAGAAACTCGGTATATTTTGTGTTGTGTGTCATTAATAACCTATTATATGAATTTTACTGCGACAAAAGTGAGCCAGTAAATGCGTACAGCAAAAAACCATAAAAAAGTACCTACCATATGTTTGTAGGAACCTCTGTGTTGCTTTACACTGCATTTATCTGTATGGCAGCTAATTAGATATTCAAAAAACAAGGGACAAGGAATAAAGTCAAGATGACTTTGTCGTTTGTCTTAACCTTTTTGAAACAGCAATACATCTAGTTTTACACCTTTTGGAAAATGTTGAGTTCTATAGTTTTGACCTTTTTGAAAGGGATATTTTTAATTTAGCACCTTTTTGAAAGTGTTGATTTCTAGTTTTGATCTTTTTGAAAGGGCTAATTTCTAGTTTAGGACCTTTAGGAAAGTGTTGATTTCTAGTTTTGATCGTTTTGAAAGTGCTAATTTCTAGTTTAGGACCTTTTGGAAAGTGTTGATTTCTAGTTTTGACGTTTTTAAAAGTGTGTATTTCCGGTTTGATACCTTTTCTAAAATGTTAATTTCTAATCTTACACCTTTTGAAAGTGCTAAATTGGAGTAGATATGAACAGTAAACAACTTTATGGTTTACCAGTTGCGAATAGGCTATAGACGAATTTTTAAATTTGTAGATTTTTGTTAGTCAGAGAAAGAGAATACATAATGGAACTGAAATATTTACAATATAGGTAAGTTAGTATAATAGTGTATGTATAATGAGAAATTGCAAGACGAAGCTTCTGGGCATTTCCCCTACAAACTCAATAAATAGTGAATGGTACGTCTACCAGTGGCAACAACTAACTTTTCATTCCACGGGGCTTTGAGATTAATGCTTCTGACTGTGTATACACGATTATGTACACACTACGCCAGCTTACGTTCAAATGTCATTAATTTTATGAGATCTCCAGTGTATTGCATGCATGACTCTCATTCTTCTGCTGTGCTCAGCTATGCTGCTGCTACTGCTAGTCTCCTACGTAAACTTTCATTTTAGACTGAAATTGCTCCAAGAATGTCTAATCCACTGAACGGAGAAATTACTTGTAGCCAGATACACTTATGAACCTTTCTACGATTGTATTTTCTACAGAGGCACTCCTACCAACAACATACATTATATATGACGTCCTGCGTCACTTTGCTTTCACACAAATTTAACTTAATCTGCTGCCAGGCTAGTTACTTGACCGCAATAGTAGACCCACTCTGACTGTTGTGTAACATGAACATGCATCCCGTCACCGTCACCGCGGCTGGAAGTTATTGTGTGCCTGGCTCTGGAGTAATAGAAACCAAACTTTACCTTCCCAAAAACAAAAAGAAAACTCCAGCTCACGCTAGGAACTAATATCCCTGTAGTTACTAGAAACAAGAAATAGACTCACTTGACAATAAGTAGCAACGATAAGGAATAAATGGGAAAATCATTGTCACTCTCAAGGTACCTAAAAAAAACAAGCTCTCAAGGTGTGTTTTTCATATTATTTTTTTGTGGCTCAATAAAATTTGTAAAATCCTCATGAATGCTCACAAAACTGTCGTTCCTTCACACATAACTTCACGTGACAAACACAGTCAGGCTTTGACATGCTTATAGGCAGCTAACTAGTACTACTACTATATAGTATTAGGCTTACACATTTCTTAGGATGTACATAAATACAGTTTGTTTCTACAGTGTACATAAAATACACAATCTGCATCTCATTGAACCCGTACAGTTTTTAGAAACGTGTTAATACTAATACAATTTTTTAACCACCTTTTCAAAATGTGAAAAACACACCCTTTGCACTTTTGAAAAACGCATACCTATGTATGTTCATATGTTTGAGCCCTTTTAAAATCCTCAAATGTTCATTTGGCTTCTTTTAAAACAGTGGACCTTTTAAGCACGCATTCTATGACGTCATACTTGAAAGGCTTTGTACAAGCTATTAAAAATTACATGTATAAATAGCTACGTCAAAGTGACCTGGCCCCTACACTGTACGTACTTCACTACAAGCCTTAAACATAAAACTGACTAGTGAGCTAATGTAATAATAAAATGTAACTAACAGCAAGGAAAAGCCTAGAGTTTAATTCACATAAGTTTAAATTAAAATTGATTAAATTGCGATGAGGATTACGAAATGTAGTATAAATTTCCCTCATAAACTTAATGAGACTTAATCCTAATGGGCCTCCTGCCTACCTACTGCCCCTGCATTTCCTCCCCTATTTGAGTAGCACTATATAACTATGTATATATCCTATATTATAGTATAGCCAGGCGATATATATATTTTCCCTTGCTCCAAGGAAGGGTGAGCTACGTCCCTTTTTAGGGTCTCAAAAATAAAGCCAATGGTGAAAGAACATCACCCTGGGTTTCCAAAGACCAGCACCAACAAGAAGGCAGAGGAAGGGAAGAAGGTATACGTAATATTAGTAGACACAGTAGCCAGTGCAGTGAGTAGTGAGTAGTGAGTAAGCAAGTGAGCAAAGGCATAGTTCCTAAATTGAAGTCATACAGTGTGATGTTATTAGATTCGTGAAGCTTTCCACGAATGATCGATACGAAAATGGCGACAAAAAATAAATAAGCTCAATTTCACATGTATCCTATTTTTCCCTCTCTGCCTCCATCTCCTCTATCTGTCTCTCCTTGCTAAATCTTCGTTCACTACAGCGGGAGAGCCAGAGACAGAGAGAGAGAGAGAGAGAGAGATACCTAGGCATATAGATATAGTTACGTAACTATATAGAAATAGAAGGGTAAGGTAGGGAAATAGATGTGTACGAACAAATGCACCTACTGGAGTAGTTCTGGTTTATGTTTGTGCTCGTATGCCCTTCATTACAAATCCTACCACCGACATAACACACAGATGCAGAGTGTAGAAGGAGAGATTGGGAGATGATATACCTACTTAAAGTTTATGTACCACCACATCTATTTAGACACACTGTGTATCGATCCATCGATCTTGCCGGGGATAGCAGGGCCAGGACCAGAGCCATCCATGTGGTAGTAGACGAGGGATGAAATTCAATTCATTCAAAACTACAATTCCCATCTGCTACTCAAAAAATCTTACAATTAGTTTACTTATTTTCAACCGATGGTGGCTGGTCACTGGGCTGCACTGAGACGTGGCTACTATCAGTACTTTTACAAACTAATTACTTTTACGAACCTCCCTTGTAAGTAGAATCTGAATTGTTCGTTGCATTTTTGTTTGCTTAATTTAAATAGAACTGTACAAATTTTGGCTAATTTTGAGCAAAACAATATTCGCTTAATTTCTCTTTCAAATAGTTTCAAAACAATACGTCTTACTTTGTAAATTCCAACAAAAATCAGTAAAACTCACATAAATTCATGATTTCACTTGTAATTTAGTAAAACCGAACAAAAAGCCGAGAAACGCTCGTGCAATTCGCACACAGCTATTAGTAATACAAAAGTTAGAATGAATTTCAATTTAAATAAAAGATTCAAAGGAATAACTGCTGGAAAATTGAATTAAAACATTTAAAAGCACTGAATTTTTGAAATTTGAAAATCATAGAAGAAAGTATAACCTTAAGATTTTTAAATGTAAAGAGTATAGACAGACATCCCAAGGAAAATTAGTGACGTAATTATTAGTACTACTGGGTCAATTAAAATGGGCTGCAAAGCTGAAAAAATAAAAGGAAATAATCTGAAGGAAAAAGTACGTACCTTGAAAGACCTACTAGAAAGTATTGCGAACAGGTTAGTTGAAGAACTTCCGACCACCAGAGTAAGTAGCAAGAGTAAGGCAGTCAGTCCATGGAAAGTTTAAAGGAAAAAAAATGTAGTTTGGAAAAAAAAAGTTTAAAATACTTTTTGACTTTGGAGACTTGACCAGAGGACGAGTTCGGAGTGTAGGCCAGTGGATGGATGGACAATATATTTCTGTCTTCTGTTGCACTGTTTTTTTTTCGGTGAGACGGGCGGCTGTTTTTCGCTGGACTTTGGCAGACAGAGCACCACCAGGACTTGAGTTGTTTAACAATAACAAGTTATAGACGGGAGTCTATATTTCAAGTAGCAAACAAAGCAGGCATGGATGGATGCATAAATTCCATGCTTCCTTCCTTCCTTCGTTCGCAAATGTACTCGGTGAGAAGAGTTCATTGAAACGCATGCCCGGGTTTTCTCTCCGAATATACATTTCACTCCCTGTCAATGTACTCGCCAGAGACAGAAGAGGAGTGTATTTTCAACCCGATTCAGCACACAAGTGCTATACACATATAGCAGAGGCCCTTCTATAGACACCCGGGATATAGAGTGTAGCTCCAGTTCATTTCTCTGCGGGGTCTTGCAACTATGGCGTTCATAGAAATGGCGTCTTGAAAAAGTGTATTATTTATGTATCCCGTTTCACAACTTTTCAAAACCTTTGTGTCCCTTTAAACCATCTTTTTTAAAAAGTGTAATACCATGTTTTGCACCTTTTAAAAATGTAATTATCACGTGTGTTTTGTGCCTATTTTGAAAAATTGTAATTTCTCATTTTGCAACTTTTTCAAATGTCATTATCATTATTTCCCTTCTTCAAAACAGTGCGATTTTTATAGTTTACACTTTTTAGAAACCTCAGTACAAATGGTTTTGCCTTTTTTGAAAAGTTGTATTGTAATTTAACGTTTTACTATCTTGAAAAGTGTTATGATCACAATTTGTCTTTTTTGAAAAATGCATATTTACCTTTTTTGACCTTTTTTAAATGATTGGACTCATTTCCACCGTAAATTAAAGGACGTCATATTTGGAAGGCCCCTGCCTCCGACAGTCTATTCTGCTATACAGTTGACGGGAGGACCAATCTGGCTTCCTTTTAAAAACCATCACATGTTCACACAGTCATGGGATCGTGGTCGTCGTAGGTTTTGATTTTTTTCCCCTCTCTCTCCTCTGCTCTGCCTTGAAGAATTTAAATTTCTTATCTAATTCCTACTTTAAAACTTCAAACAAATGAATGCCCTTTGAAGTAAATTCCAGTTTAATTTATAGAAATTCCACTTTCACAGCCAACCCGTCGAAATCTTCATCTCTACAAATACAATAATAAATCTTCCTTCCTTTTATCTGTAGTCTCTACTACCTACTGATAATATACTGAGGACGCTATATATGTATTCATGTTTGACTTTTGAAGCACGGGATGTGCGCAGTGTGTGGAGGTTAAAGTGAATTAATCATTAAAGGGAAAATTAAAGTTACACCATCAAATTACGCATTTATAGATTCATTAAAGATGTTCAATTTGGCCAGAATATTAAATTTTACACATATATTCCCATTACAGAGCACCACCGTCGTACTTGGCCGTGTGTGTGTGTGTTGGGATAGGGCTCCTCATCTCCTATGCACAGGAAGAATAGTTATTAGAGAGCAACTACGCCTCAAGATGCCGACAAATGAGAGGGCTTGGAAACTACTTACCCGACGACAACAGCAATATTATGCAAAATGAGGACCGCGGTTTGTTTCCAAGCACACAGAACGAGGCTCCGCTGCCATTTGGACTCTTCAAGGCAGTCTATACGCCAGTCACAAGTATTCCGTATAGGGAGGGCATAGGCTGTGGCCCGATACTAAAGGGCCTTTCAAGTATGACTCTATAGAAATGACTTTGTTGTTTTCTCTTTTTTGAAAAAGTGCAATCTCCACTTTTGCATCCTTTCAAAATGTTATTTTCTAGTTTCGTCTTTTTTGAAAAAGTACAATATCCCGTTTTACACTCTTCCAAAAAGCTTAAACCTGTTTTAGGTTTTTTCGAAAAAGCATACATAGTGCTTTTACACTTTTTCAAGATGTTATTTTTTCCTATATTTTATTTGCCTTTTTTCAAAAAGGCTAATAACGTGTTTGACAATTTTGAATAATGTTATTACCACGTTTTGCTTGTTTTTAAAGAAAGCTATATCATGGTTTACCCTTTTTTAAAAAGTTGAAATCTATTTTTTCGTTTTTTGAAAGCACTTGTGTTTCAAGTAAAAGTGTTTTTGTTTTTGTTGAACAGTTTGTCTGAAGAGTGATGGCTTTTTCAAAGCCTTTTGCCGTTTTTAAGAGCGTAACTAATAACGTAGTATTTGGAGGGCTCCTGAAACATTAGATTACAGCTGTAGTTGGAGGGCAGAGTAGAAAGTCATGTCTAGTCGTAGTACTTTGCAAGCTTGACAGCAGTCTCCTATAACATTACTTTTGATCCGAAAAGTTTTTAATTAAACAGAGTTCAGAGGATAATGGCAATAGAGGGCTCAGGTTGGCTCATTACAGGTAATTTATTGACTCCATTTAGACTTATCGCACAGCCAGTCGGATTAGAAAAGTCGTTTAGACACACACACACACACACACACATACATTGGAACCTACAAGCCCGTCCGACCGTCCTAGTCGTCGTCACACAGAGCCAAAACTAGCCAAGGAAAATTTAACACGCCGCCATTATGCAACGAGAGCCCAAACCCAAAACATTCAACTTCCAAGTACGTACATATTAGCCAGTAACCGACATAATTAATTCCATACAAGTTTCCACTGTCTTCTCCATGTTTCCCAGGGAGACGACAGCCTCGTCAGAGATTCCACTCTTAAACATGGTAAAAACCTAAAACTCAACTTCACCTGATCCTATTACATCTCCTATTCAAAATGGGCATTACATTTAAATCTACTCTTTAATCTGTCCGTCGTTGGAATTATCCGTAATGACCAGAAAAAAATGAATACGCGATGCTTCTTTCCTTTGTCTACGATATTTTCTAGTGTCTGGCTTTGACTCTTGACAGGTGAATGGATTCAATTAAAGCATCAAAAATTAATAAGTTCAAAATAAAGAAAGCGATTTTATACTAAAGCAGACGATTTGTAGGTATTTTTAAAATATGTCCACATCTTCTATTTTACACCCTTTAGAAACACCCACTAGTAAATGTCCCGTTTTGCATTTTTTGAAAAGTGTAATATCATCTTTTATATCTTTTTGAAACGTTAGTATGGCCGACGAAGCTTTTGTCTTCTTTGAAAAAGTCAAAATTTATTGCTGTATACAACTTTTATGAATGGTGTTATCTGGGTTTATCTTTTTAAAAAAATGTAGAATCGGTGTTTACACCTTTTAAAAAAGTTAACTGTCACATTTTGTTGTTTTTGAAAAACGTAATTTCATGTTTTACACATTTAAAAAAGCAAATAACACATTTTGTTGTTTTTGAAAAAGCCTAATTATCGTGTTTTACGCCTTTTAAAAGGACACAGGAAGTAGGACGTAGAACGTCAATACAGAACTCACTATGCATGGTAACCCAGTTTTATAAAATATTTTCCTAATAAATTATAATACTGCTGTAGCTTGTGATTTCTGTGTAACAAGGAAAACACAAACCATGTATTTTTAGTGATTAATTACAAAAAATGATGTAAAGGTTAGAATGTTCAGGACCCCATTGACAGGGAGACGAGAATCTTTATTTGATTTATGTCTCGGTACAGTTCATTTTAATTCATTCCTATCACTTTTATAGTGTTTTCCTTTGAACCTTATGAACAGTTCATTTTCCCTTTCCAATACAGACACATTTGACGGACCCAAAGTATCAATATTCATGGAATTAATGTTAGCTTGATGTATTTTATTTACATTTCAATTCGAAAGACAGATAGCACACACAGTTTGACACTGTACAAAAGAAGTGCTTGTACTGGAAAGCCAACCAATAGCAAATAAAGCCTTACAAAATTACCAGTGATTTATTTTTATTTTTACCAATCGGCAATCCAGCCAGCATCTTATGTAAAGTGTCTGTTTATGTAGAGCCAGTTGATTAATCCCTAAATCTGTTCCTCAACAGCTTAAATGGCACATAAAAATGACTGTGTCAATAATGGCGAAATTTTGGTGCTATTACATGGAATAAAGTACAAATCTACGCTTAGTTTTACGCTCTAAATATTGCACTTGGACAGACGCTATCAAAGTTCCAAGTGGTAAATAAATACATAGCCAAGTGAACGATAAAAAATGTAAGACAAACTAGTTACTAGGAGATAAAAATAAAAAGAGATGTTAGAAACGTGTCTAAAAGCACGTAACACTTAATCGACTATATTAAAGTGGTAGTGCAAGGATTGCAAAATATTAGATTTTAATGTTTTTATGATGTGGGTATCAATGATACCCTATGATCATTTAATGTCCATCATAATTATTATGATTATTCCTTCAAACGAATTCTCAGCATACATTTCCAAGTAGTAGTAGTAGTAGGCATTTGGCAATAGATAGATACATACAGATGCAATAATTATAATTATTACTTATACATGGACAGTTGGGGCATTTATAATTCCTTCCATCATCATCCCCACACATTAACATTAACCTCCCACATGTCGAGTATTAAGCCATAATAATTTCACATGATACTATTCATTAATAGATTGCAAAAAAAAAACCTTGCTATTTCCCATTAGATAGTTCATCGTAATCTAAATTAGTCATCACAAGCACATAACAGCAACTTACGACGTGTTTTAACGACACTCTCAAAATACTTGTCTTAAACATTTTGCCAATTATTCAACAGCAGCACCACACTATATAGCACTATATAGCCCAGACACTCACTATGTATCCCTATCAGTTATAGTCTAAGTCAGCAATAGGATTTTATCTCTATAGCTTTTTTCTTTTTGCCATTTGCCATTTGCATATTCGTTCTTGATGAAAAGTACCTTTGTAATTTTATCTTGATGTGATTCTCCTTTAATGACACATTATGAGCCACTTCTTCCAAGTACCCATGTTTTAGCTCTCTCTTCAAGTATCAGTGGCTCAGTTTATTTTTTTAGTATGGACAGAGTTTCCATTTCGATTTCGATTTCAATTTATACAAACGTTTTATGCGATTAATGCGCTAGCAAAAAGCTAAATAAATACAGAATTTAACTTTATATCAGAAATGCAAATGTATATACAAATGAAACAAAAAAAAAAGGAAAAAATTGGCGTGGGCAGCTGAAAGTTGAAGTGACTGGTTGGGATTTGGGAGGATGGGACTGGAATGGGAAAGTGTAGCACGAAATGAATGCTCTGCCCATTCCCTGTGTACTTTTGCTCATAGTTTATTGATTGTGTGAGTAAATAATTTGAAAATAAAATATAATATAATCTGAGCATTACATGACATGGGCTAAGTGTACTGAGGGAGAAGTTTCAAGTCGATAGCGACATCCATTTTTGCATCCTGTTCCATTGGAAAGAGATTTAGATGAATGTTTAAGTTGGGACCACGTGGGGTGGGAGATTACCATTGCACAACCGGTTACGGCCAGAGCAGCTCCATACTTCTCTCCCTTCAATCGACAGCATTCTGACGATGAGTCTCATTCTGTCTTTAGTTTCTTTGACAAGGTGTGTGTATGTTGCTATACCTATAGAGTGGGTCTGGTGGAGCTTCTTTTTGCTATAGGCATAGCACTATATGGACTGACACTGACACTGACGGGCCTTTGCATTGTTGTTCTCTGTATTTATTACGTAGGTGAATATCTGTCTGTATTAAAGACATATGACATAACCATAGCCTATCCACTGCAATGCCATACCATCGCATCGTGCAAGGGACCTTTCTAAAATGAAGTTATAATATTGAATATTTTGAAATCGTTAGAAATAATGCATTTTGCACTTCTTGAATATGCTGCTGTATCTTTTATATGTTTTTGGTTTTTATTAAAATGCTACTTCACTGATTTTACACTTTTTGAAATTGTTAAAACGATGCTTTGTTTCGTTTAAAAATGCTAATTTACTGATTTTTCACTTTTTGAAATT
>JAQFZC010003421.1:0-18837 GCA_034695205.1 Dicyrtoma fusca
AGTTTTGACCTTTTTGAAAGTGTCAATTTACTAGTTTTGACCTTTTGAAAGTGTCAATTTACTAGTTTTGACCTTTTTGAAAGTGTCAATTTACTAGTTTTGACCTTTTTGAAAGTGTCAATTTACTAGTTTTGACCTTTTGAAAGTGTCAATTTACTAGTTTTGACCTTTTTGAAAGTGTCAATTTACTAGTTTTGACCTTTTGAAAGTGTCAATTTACTAGTTTTGACCTTTTGAAAGTGTCAATTTACTAGTTTTGATCGTTTTGAAAGTGTCAGTGTACTATATAGTTTTTACCTTTTTTAAAATGCCAGTTTCTTGTTTTGAAAGCTTTTGAAAGTGTTATAGTTACTGGTTATGATCTTTTTGAAAACATCAGTTTCTACTTTTAACCTTTTCAAATGTGTTAGTTTCTTGTTTTGACCTTTTCAAACACTTTTATAAAGCATTCTTTCCATGGTCCCACAGTTTCGACTAGGTTAACCGTAAAAATCCAACGAGGACCAAAGGCGGCAATACTATATAGCCACTCCATATAAAGTGAATGCCTCCGTACACTAGCCTTCCAGTCCCCTAAAATCTAAAGGTTGCTACAGATCCGTCTAAGCTTTGATACAGCTCCAGTTCCAGTGACAAACAAAACACAGATTCAAGGAAGATCACGAACAGGAATTTATTTCCACGTGCTGTAGCCTTAAAGGGTCTTGCAGTGGAGAGAAAAACCACATTTTGTATTCTTTGCTTTTCCTTTGTGCCCAGCAGAAGGCACCGACGAATCCTTACAGCCAGAGTACAAGAAAGCAAAAAAAAGAGACTGGAATCTCTTAGCAATGCAACTGCTGGGTTCTCAAAACAGAAAGAAACTTAAAATGTGGAAATATTCCCGAAATTATGGAATTTAGACGATTAACCTATTCGCAATTGCGAAACCATGGAAAGAATGTTTTACAAAAGTGCTTTTTCTAGAAATTTACCTTTTTAAAACGCTCAGAACTAGAAATAACATTTTCAAAAGCATTCAAAACCAGTAACTAAGACTTTCAAAAACGTCAAAACAAGGTAGTAACATTTTTCAAAAAGATATAACACAAGGAATTGACACTTTCAAAAAGACCTAAACAAGAAATTAACACTTTCAGAAAAGGCCAAAACAAGAAATTAACACTTTCAAAAAGACCAAAACAAGAAATTAACACTTTCAAAAGAATGTAAAACTAGAGACAGTATCGTTTCGAAAAGGTTAAAAAGAAGAGAGAGATTCCAAATCTGTACACACGTATTTCCTTGTTTCATGAATTAGAAAGAAATCGTAAATAAAAAACATTTTTTGTAAACTCAGGACAGGATTTTATCACTCAAGCTTTGACAAGCGTGTCTTGGGAATCATTTTGTAAATCAAACATGGCAGCTTGGAAGTTGTGAGCGGAAAGAAATAATTGAAGTTGGGAAAAATTACATAATAATCATATTACATTGACCACCTGCTCAGCTCCCCACACAGCCTCTGTAATATTGTGTAATTTTTATATTTTTTCTGAACGCACATTACGCACTTGTGCCCAGAATAGAAAGAAAGCCAGCCGTCATTACACACTCATCTTATCACTATGGAAATGGACTCAATGAGCTCAAGTCTAAAAAACCCCTGGAAACGAAAATGGAAATGGAAACGGAGGGTTGGCAGTGCAGTGGCAGTGGTCTCGAGACTAAGCTTAACCTATTCGGCACTGCACTGGGAAACCACGAGTGAAAGAACCATTTAAACAAGTCTTTTTTTCTATGAAGGAACCTTTTTTGAAATGGTTAAAACTAGAAATTAACATTTTCGAAACGGTCAAAACTACAAATGAGTACTTTAAAAAAGGTTAATACCGCAAATTAACCTTTCCAAAAACATTCAAAACTAGTATGAAAAACTTTCAAAAAGTTCAAGCTCACAGGTTAACAAATTCACATTTTTAAAAAGGTCAAGAAATATAAATGAAGGTTTTGTTAAAGGTCAAAACTTGAAATTAACAGTTTCCAAAAGGTCAAAAATATAGAAATGAACACTTTTAAAACGTGTTAAACTAGAAATCAACACTTTCCAAAAGGTCAAAACTTAAAATTAACTCTTGCAAAAAGGTCAAGTCCACAGGTTAACAAATTCACACTTTTAAAAAGGTCAAGAATTATAAATGAAGGTTTTGTAAAAGGTCAAAACTTGAAATTAACACTTTCAAAAAGGTCAAAACCGGAAATTAACTTTCAAAAAGATGTAAAACTTGAAATTAACAGTTTCAAAAAGATGTAAAACTTAAAAACTGTATAAATTACCGTTTCGAAAAGGTTAAAAAGAGTAATAAAGGTTTTTAAAAAAAGACAGAAATAATGCGGAGGTCCTGTTTACAGATTATCAGAGGGTCTGACGTGACCTCCTGGAAGAATTCAATTTTCGATTGCACATCTTCAGCCCCCTTTTTCTCCTTCCACTTCCACACTTACGTCCGCATTAGAGGCTAATTATAATCATCCAGGAGCCCACTTTTGTTTTACACGCAGTCGAGAATATCGTGGGTGAAGACGCATTTTTTCAAGTGAGAGGGTAGACCGATGGGGGATGAGGGAGATAGAGATAAAGAGGCATTGAGATAATGAAGAAAGGAGATTGTGAAGATGATCTTGGCTCGCGTAGCAGATGGACTCCGGCACACGCTCAATCCAATTTCCAAATCGCCTCCGAAATCCTCGCCTAATGTTAATCATGATCTTGGCTGCAGTGCTGCACAGATGAGGGCTCACTTACAGATCACACACAAACTACAGAAGCAGGGAGCTGTCCATAAATTACGTTTGCAAACGACGGTAGGTAGGGGGTTGGAGCTTCCATTTAAGCTAATGTTAAAAAATACAAACTTTTGGGGGAGGGGGGAGAAAATGTCAGAAAAATGCAAACGTCATTTATGGACAGCCCCCAGGGAGCCTCGTCCCACACATGCACACACACAACCATCCTTCAGTCAGAATCAAAAGAAGAACAAGAGCCACACAAGATGATCTCCATCCTCACTTCCCAGCCCCATCCTTCCCTCACAAAATACTAATCATTCAGATCACCTTTTCCTCAATGTGCTACGCATCACTACAGGAAACTACCAGTTGGATTCTCATCAAATATAGAACTACATACTTCTAGCACTTCTCTTCGGAACTGGAAGACCACAGAAAGAATGCGTCAAAACTAGTAAACTGGTACTTTCTAAACAGTCAAAACTAGTAAACTAACATTTTCAAAACGGACAAAGCTAGTAAATAACACTTTTTCAAAAAAGTCAAAACTAGTAAATTAGTATTTTCAAAAAAGTCAACACTAGTAAATTAGTATTTTCAAAAAAGTCAACACTAGTAAACTAAAAGTTTTTAAAACAGTCAAAACTAGTAAATTAGCATTCTTAAAAAAGTCAAAACTAGTAAACTAAAAGGTTTTAAAACAGTCAAAACTAGTAAACTGGCATTTTTAAAACAGTCAAAACTAGTAAACTCACACTTTCAAAACAGTCAAAACTAGTAAATGACACTTTTTCAAAACAGTCAAAACTAGTAAACTAACAATTTCAAAACAGTCAAAACTAGTAAACTAGCATTTTCAAAAAGGCCAAACCAAGAAATTAACACATGCAAAAAGGTCAAAACTAGTAACTAACAATTTCAAGAGCGCTCAAAACAAAAACGTAACATTGTCAAAAATGACAAAAAAAGGAAAATAAGACTTTCAAAAAGGCAAAAACTAGAAATGACCGTTTCAAAAAAAGATGTAAAACTACATATAGATATACCTGCCTATTACCGCTTCGGGCACTTTCACTCATTTTGTTTTGGATATTTTGCATGCCTAAAGGTCCTAAATGCCTACTAAATAAAAACTACAGGAAAAATGTGTAACACGGCAAAATCACGAGCTTTTCAACAAACAAGAATTTTTGTTGATTTGTGTCTGGGTTTTCTGAGATTAAAAAAACTCATTTAAAAAAATTGAAGAAATCCGGTAAAAAACTGACACTTGTCACTAGAACATTTGGATAGTGTCCGTGTGTGGAGGACGGGACCTTGGAGGACATTAAAGTGTCATTATGAGGCCACGTAGGACGGCCATTACCACCACAACATTGTCATTATTATTAAACTACTCTGCCACCCCCCCAATTCCCCCCCCCCCTCTCTCGTCCACTCACATCAAAATAGACGTCCGTCTGCGACAGTATCTCATGGCTTGCCGGAACCAAGTGTCAAAGGGATCGTCCGTCCGTACGAATTCCGGCTCCTGATAATTCCAAGATTGACTTGTAGTAGTACCAGTACCGGTACCGTGTCATTGGGATGGTGGCATCTAGCACCTCTAGACTGTAGGGAGGGCTATGGACGAAGTACGTAATAGTATATACCTACCTGTCTTGAAATGGATGGGAATTGTTAGCCTCCGCATTATGCTAACCTTCAGTAACGGAGAGAGACTCATCGGAAGAAGAAGAAGAAGAAGAAGAAGAAGAAGATAAAGACGAAGAAGAAGAAGGTTAAACGGGTGCTGCATGCGTCTGGTCTTCTCTGTAGGTACGCGGGTCTCTTAGCGAACGCAATTCGAATGTCTAGTAGATGCGAGAGTGATACAATTAAGAGTCCATTACTACCAGACAGCATTCATTTTTATCTTGAGCTGTAACCAGGTTTGTAGTATGAGTTACTGATATAACATCCACACCTGGGAATTACCAAGATTTCTTTTCACTCCTATAAATGGTACGCCCAAGAACTAGAACTTGTTGAACTCAATTTCCTCATATCACATCATTCTTTTTGATGATGCCGGGGATATATATATATATACCTATATGTGTGTGTGTGTGTGTGTGTGTATGTTTTGCTGGATTTCCAAATGTTCATCTTTGATTCGGCCAACTGCCAAAATGTAAAAACTAATAATACGAACATAATTTGTTGAATAGTTTTTAATCAGCTTTATGTTGTATGAAACAAATCAAGGAAACCTTTAGGGCCACTTAATAGCTTGTGTAATGTAGTTCTAAATCATCAAGTGGCTTAGATTTATTTTTTATGGGAACTATGAAAAATGCACGGTGCCGGTGATTAAAGAATTTCCGTTCTTGTTGTTACATATAAGTTGGTGGAAGTGGAAGTTGCAAGGATTCAATTACATTTTGGGAATTCAGTAAAATACATATAATTATACCTAAGCCTCTTTAGTATTAGAAATTTTCGTGGTTTACTCAAGTACTTACTATTTTTTTGTTGTTTTTGTTCAAGAAAACAATTTTCCTTCCTTCCGAGGAATTAAAATAATTGCTTATTTATCACGACCACGTAGACGCAGTTATGGCACAATGTGGACATTTGGTGTAAAGATTTGTCCGTTGAGCTCATGAGTACACAAATAAATCATGGACATCCGGGTCGGACGTTATCTCACGTTTCATTACTATCCCATGGTTACAGCATATGTGAGTACTTTTAAAAGTAATCTACCGTTATTCATCTAATATCTTGTTCCATTCTCAATTCTTGACATCTACCTTCCTGTACTACAGATGTATGTATGTAGTAATGTAGCGGAGCGAATACGGAATTCCACTTCTATGGGATAGCATGGAGAATATAGGACATATTTATGCCATTCCTTCCTCAACATTACGGGTACAAGTTTCTGAATACCATGTACTCGAATGAGTTAAGTCACTTGAGTGTGCTTATGGACTCAAATGGACATGGAGAAGGAAAACATCTTTTTGGTTTATCGTACCCTATCCCACAGTTAATCTTTGTAATTTTAGTGCAATCTGATTTATGTTTTAAAGGATTTCCTAAAATATCCTTTTATTCTAAGTCGCCATATATTTTATACTCTTAACTCTTAAGTACCCTTTATTTCTCCGTTTTTAGATTCTACAAAAATTCAAATGTTGTTAACATCCTTTCGTAATTATTTTAAAAATTCAAGAGCTATACGCTTTGGAATTTTCGATATTCCTTAAATTATGGCTCATAGCCTTGAACTCCATTAGTATAGGTACCTATATGTACTATATTGTTCCCTACATTAACTGACTCGATTCCAAATGTGGAAGACTGGCGTAACGGTGGGAAGTAAGAACCGCAAGATCGTCCTGAAATCAAAATTTGAACCTGGGAGCTCCATTTGCGGTGACCCGGCCCATAATTACAAACATGATAAATTACAGAGCCGTGCAGTGGTGGGCCCGTGAGCTCAGGGGGGTTATTCTAATGCAATTAATTGAAAACGATTAAGATTGTTGGTAAGATGTAAGCACCATGTAATAGATAGTATTGTGTTCATTGGTACTGGTACTTTCATCCGTATGTAGGTACATAGGTACTGGTACATGGTGCTAAATCAAGTTAAAAATTCATTAGAATAAATCATTAAATAATATGCTTAAAGTTCATTATAATTCCTGACTCCTGACACTCGAATCGAAGATGGGGGATGGAAGTCACTAACTTACTGGAAATTTCAAAAATGTGAATATAATTTAGCCAGATGTACTTGTAATTATCTGAAACTATTCTGTTACACTGCACTGTTGTTCCTTCCATTTGTAAATTGCATTTTTGTACTTTGTGTATTATAGCCCCTTGTGGTGTTTGCTTCATGCATGGTTTCTTGGCAAAAAAAATTATTATGACTAGTATTATGATCGTAGAGTGGGACTGTATTATTTGCGGGTGTGAGACTGAAGTTGACGGAGCCGGGTCTCTCTCTCTCTCCATACTTTTGGAGTAAATTTTGGGTTCAATTATGCTGGTCGCGGTGCTTGAGCTTAAAGCAGAGATTTATCCTAATCTAGTTCTTTGGAGATGAGTCAAGCCATTTACTTCAATGTCGTGTTGATAAGGGAGAGTTTTGAAGGAGACTGTTGCTGGATCCATCGGGCTAGAAACACTGAGGACATTTCTTTTCGGCGCTTTCGGTGATTCCATCGGAGCTCTCATGGATTTCGTTTGACATAGTTTTAGTTTCACTTTATCCATAAGTCACTCTCCATTCCTTCCCTGTCTTCTTAATGCCCGGATTTACAGATTTACAGTAAAACTTGGACTGACCGCCATAAATAATTTCCCACATTTCTCCTGTCTCTCTCTCCTACACACATGCTAGGGTGAGAAGCTCATTCTACTATGTATGTACATACCACATCCCGTCAATTATAAGCTAATCATAAATTGTTTTAAATTCCCAAAGCTTCAACTCCAACTCCAAAAATCTGCGAGTCAAAAAGCTAAAACGGAAGAGCTAAAAATATTGAAGGAATAAATAATTAAATAGCTTACTTCCTCCTCCAGCTACTAGAGCAGCAGCCTCAGCCTCAGCTAGGTACATACATATGCCCACTTTATTTCCCCTCAAGAGAATGTGTTGTGAGTGAAACATTTCGAAAACATGTACATACATATTCTCCCACTTTCAAAAGAAGGGAAATCAAAGGGAAGTTTTACGAAAGTTGTTTGAGGTAGGATTGGGAACGTCTGCCCGAATGACACGCGCATTGTTTGTACAAATCCAGCCCAAGATTTTGGAGCTACATATGTAGCTGTAAGACCCAAAGACCATTGTTGCTCAATTTTTAATTCAGCTCAGCAGACTCCGTTCGGCTGCATAAAAATGCATTTTAGTAGCTTTCAATGAGAAAAGAGGAGATTGATGGAGTCTGAGAGAGTGACCGTTGTAATCATTTTGCGATTACGGTGCAGCCTTCTCCTTGGATCCTGAGATGGGTGTTGGATGGGTTGGAGTTGTTGGAGTTGGAGTTGGGAGCTGAATGAAGGAGATAGAGATAGAAGCAGAGACAGAGACAGAGAGAGAGAGAAGGAAAGAAATGTTTGAAGTTGATGTTGCTATAATTATACGAGTAAATTAATAAATTCAGTCTCATGCATTTAATAGGATGAGAGCTAGAAAAAGAAGCCATGATGGTGGTGGGTACGAGCGAATGCTGGGTTTGAAGCCCTGAGGATGGTCTAGCTGCAGCAGAGGCCAAAGGATTGATTTTTACGCCAGGATGTGTGTAGATGTTGCTGCTCCACTCCCGTAGTCGACGTACTCTCTTCGAGATCTACTCTCGTTTCCATGACTCTTCTGACGTCAAATTCACCGACTTCCCTTCTTCGTCTCCCTTCCTTCCTCTCGTCCTTGCCTCGTTGTTGAGAACGGAACGAGCGAGCGGAGCTTCACCCAACCACTACCACCACGGCTCCTTTTTCTCCTTCCTCTCCCAATCCGAATCCGAATACGACACAATACAGAGGACCCAGTCCTCACTCGCCTCTATAGCCGACGGACGTGCATAATAGTGTTCAAGCGGGCAGACGAGGGACGGGAGCGAATCCTGACTGCCTCTTAAGAGCACTGTCTCTCATACACGGATCAGATGCTTCTCCCTCTTCGCCTGCCCTACTCCTTCGTCTCCGCGTAGAAACTGTGTGGCTCTTCAAGAGAGCTCTGAATATACGTATACGAACCATCTCTCCACTCTCCACGTCGAGACCGACCGACCGACCGACTCACCTAGGTACCTACTTTCATCTCCGTAGGCCTATAGCCTCTCACTCTCTCTCTCTCTCTCTCTCTCTCTCTCCGAAGACTGTGTCAGTGGCGCTCTATTTCCATCCAAGCCTCTCTTTTTTTTTCTAATTCACATGTACATTTTTATAGCCCACTCACACACTAATATACCCTTCAAGCTTGTTTTTATCATGCTCAGCAATTCTTAAGATTTTCGCATGTAGTACGACTATGAGAAATTAAATGTGTGTGCGAGAGTAAAACGTAGAAAGATGGAAATGAGCTTCCCAGTAACCATTTACTATCATTTTTAAAGTCAAAAATTCATTTTCCACATGGTGGGTCCAACATCTTCGTCTTATACTAGACGTAGGTAGTACTCGACTGTCTGTAGTCTGTACTAGGCTAAGATCCCCGCACGGAGTATGTACTCAAGTCCTGATTATAATTCTTACTTATGGAGGCTGACTTGAGAGAGAGAGAGAGTACAGACAGAATGCTACAAGTTAGCATTCTTGACAGAGTCTGAAATGACAACTTTTTCCGTCAAGTCCTTCAGGGTGAAAACATTTATCTCTCGTCTTCTACATGCAGAAAATTATGAAGTATTTGTGAGACTATAGGAGGGAGACTCGGAGGAGCTCACTTTTCTGCGTATGAGGCAGGTGCCATTAATTTCCAACTCAAAAATGAAAGAGCCGCAAGACTCTGCTGTAGGAATGTCACAAACTCTATAATAATTTTTATGGAAAACTCACTCTTGTTTATTCACTCATTCACACAGACACGAATACATTTCAATATTATTATTATTACTATTACTATTATTATTATCTAGAGGAGGAGTGGGAACTCTGACTGTATGGAGATATGTCAGGGAAGAGAGTACCAGTTGATGTGTGTGCACTCTGTATAGACACACGACGGAGTACAAATTTCTACATGCTCTGACTCCGTCAGCGTCTGTAGTGTAAAAAAAATTGTGGAAATGTAAGACTTTAGGGGAAAATTTGAGAGGGAAGAGAGCGCCTTAAGAATGATGGGATTTTCTTGTTCAGATGTCTAGTCTCCTTTACATTTTATTTAATCTATCGCTCACAAGTGTGGTTAAAATGTCAGGGATCCTGCATTTTTTTTTCTAGATCACATGACGTAATGTACATTATACCTTCTCCTTAAGTACAACTAAATTCAATGATGATCACCATCGCATCGTCTCTCTTTTTTTTTGTCTATGTATTTCCCTGTCGGAGGGGGGATGGGCAAAAAAACATTTTTATTTTTTTCTGCACCCACTTTTGATAAAATTCGATTCGCCAGTTGCCGCGACGGGACGGAAGAACATGCTTCCAAAGAATGCTGATAATTAATGGATTCACTCGTATTCGCAGCTTCATGAAACATGTATACTTTCATTCATGCACAATCCTTTCCATATCTACGCTCTCCATCACGGTCATGCTATACCTATAGTACAGTTGCTCTTTAGTCAGACGGAAGGGAAGCGTAGCGCGTGCGACTCACTAGTCACTACCAAAAGTACAAAAGTCGACGAAAAAGTGTAGAGATATATACATAATTATGTAATGCTTTACATATACATACGTAGGCGGAGATATTTTGAATAGGCATAATACGCCAGTAGATCCCTAGTACCCGTACCAGTACCAGTACCTTTTATCTCCCATTCTTTATGCTGTATAAACTGAAAGTCGGAAGGTTACGTTTCTTCTTTTTTTTTCTTATTTTTTTTTGCGCAAAGGATGTGTGATGTGTGTGTGTGTGTGTGTGTAGAAGGAGTTGGTACAAGATGCGAGTATTTTGTCGTCTAGAAAAAATATATAGTACCTTACCACGAGTACGAGTATCATTGCACTTACTTTCTTGTTTTGTTTCGTTGTATGTATTATTATTGAGTGCAAATGTCGGAATCAGAACCTATTAATAGATATTGCTCTCGATTTTGTGTGTGTGTGTGTGTTGCCTTGCCTTTCCCCGTAAAGGTGCAGGAGACAAAGGAAGAAACAAGGGTTGACATATGCTCGCTATACTCCCTTTACTCTAGTGATCTAACATCTAACCATGGCCATGGCATCATTCAATGTTCAGCTCGTAGCATTGCTAATCGATATCAAGTCCTTGCTTCCATTTTCCCCCCCATCTCTCTACCTATCTCTACGCCTTCCTACCTGGATAGGTTTCGTATTTTCGACCATTTTAGAAATACCTGAGAGTCAACGACATCACGTGGCAAATTGAATGCGTGCTCCACTCCACTACTAGTCTACTTTCAAATAGTAATAGTTAGCTATTTCCAAACCTAGATACATTATATTATTCCCTACATAATACTCTTGTGTCTAGAGACTGCCAGAGAGAGAGAGAGAGAGAGAGTATATACCTCCTTTGAATTGTAACTACAGCTACAAAAACCTACAGACTTGATCCATACATTAGGATCGCTTCGTGTTGGAGAAAATTTTGTTCATTTTGCTCATACTCGAAAAGTTCCACTCTTCCAACCAAACTCCGACTCCCATCCATCCAACCATGCACGATACGAGACGAGAGAGAGAGAGAGTGAGACGCTCATCATACGCACCATGAGAACGAGGAGGACTAATGGGGGTGTCTCCACAGAATCCCAATATGCCAAAACTTCCAGTCAACCCAAAATGCCTTCGAGGAGAGTAACTGTCTAAAGTAACAATTGCACTATAAAATACAAAGCATCACATTTCCCTCGAAAATACAGCTATTAAGATGCGGCCAGAGAGAGAGAGAGAGCCTTACTATACTTCTACAATGATCTATTACTAATGGCTGGGATGAATACAAATTATTTTTTAATATTCCACTAAATATCATTAGGAGATGAGCACTTTTTTTTTATTTTGTATCCATTAATAAAAATCAATTCATTTTAGCCTTGCCTTGTGGCTCCGCTCCAATTACTTCCAAGTATACAGACACATGCAGTTCAAATAATGACAATAAATGTGGGATTTACACATTTTTCTTTGAATTACCTACGTCAGTCGGCTTATTGTTACTTAGCAGTAGGGATGCCTATTTATTTTTATATTTTATTCTCATATATTTAAATTTGAGTCGACCATTTCACTATTCTATTTGCCATTCCAACAATGCCTTGAATAAAACATTATCTTCCATTTTATTTGCTTATAATTCTAACTAGCAAGCAAGACAGATGAGCAAACACCCAGGAAAGTGTATACATAGGTATATACTATGTATGTGTTAAACATTGGAACATTCGAAATCCAAAGCGAACATTCCGACGCTCGTCCATACTTGTAAGCGTAATGACGAATGTAGAGGCAGACATAATTACTGTCTTTATAAAACTTGTGCTTCTGCATGTTGATGGCAAGTCAGGAAAGAAGTGAATGTAGTCGTACTTTCCTATTACATAATAGATTATTTAAAATGACGGAGAGAGAGACAGAGAAAAGGGAGAGACAGGAATGTACCTACTAATATATTTTTAGTGTTTTGAGTGGGCTAAGCATTCGACTTGTACTTTTGTGTAGCAGAATGATACAATAATATTTTTTTATTCTTTTTATTATGATGTTAGGGTAAAAAAAAATACTTGACTAGCATGGAATTGTGAATTGTGACTGTGCATAATACTTTTACTTGTCATCAATCGTTGGCACACTTTCCGCATGGCCAGATAATCTCTTTTAAATTCAACATGGAAACACTACTGTACCATCGTACGTATTGAAGTAGATGGCTTTCCTATTCATTCTACAGTGGCAGCTAGGGCAACTAAGTGGAAAAGTGTATAGTTTTTGTAGACGTAATTTGTAGCTGAGAGGATGTAAGGAAGGAGCTAGTTTAGACTGTAGACAAATGGTATGAAAAGGACTCGTTTAATGTGATTCGTGGATGGATGTGTGATATAATGTTATTTTGTTACTTTGAAAAAGCAAATAGTTTTGTATACGAGAAAGAGAGAGAGAGAGAGAGAGCTGTGTTGACATGTGCGAGAGTCGGAATTCTCACCAAATCACATTACTCATCATCATCATTTTCTCTTTGCAACTTCTCATCTTCACCATAATCGTCTCTTTTAGCAACTCTCCAATCAACTCTGTTTATCAAATCTCAATTCATAAATCCTTTTGCCTATGATTTCACAACTCGATGGGAACAGAGTGCATCATTCTTTCTTCATTTTCCCTTCCCACGAGTACTACACACACACATACACTTCCAACGTTCCGTCTCCATCTTTCTCCCTGTCTCCTTCATAGCGCTACATAAATCCAATTTGGTGAATGTGAATACATTTGGTGTGTCTAATGTTAGGTTGAGAGCCACAAGCTCCCAAGTTATTGTTACAAATCCGTCATTCTATAACACTCTGACTCTAGACTGCGATTGGGATTCGAGTCCCTGTAAAGTCTGAGAAGTTTTTCTTTTATGGAATAGTGTAGTAGAACCTATTCACACATATTGAATGATTGGTTGACTTTGAGATGTTATGGTCGAAATGACCGGGATGAAAGAAGGAGAGAAAATGTAGCAAAAATGTAGCTCTCTCTTTTATTTTTCCTCTACAGCTCAATGCGACGTCAGCCTCGGTACTTCCACGTAGCCCTTCCTTTCCTTATGACATGGGAAATACGCATGTCGACTTGTGAGCTGGGAAGTGTTGACGAGTGAATGGGTAAAATAGCAAAAAAAAAGGCCACATTGTGATCTTCATATCCCCACAAAAATATCTGATTTCAAGTTTGAATTTACACTTGAATTGAATCACACTGACGATCGTATGCAAATACGGAGGAATGTGCACGCAGCTCCCTCCACAAGTTTCCATGTAACATGTAATTTCTTTTAAAGTGGAGTTTCTGCGGAGGGGAATGAGCTTGTGTGTGTGTGTGTGTGTGTGGCTCTGTGCTATTCATGGGATGAGAAGGTTACTCTGCTTGCACTTTTCCACTCCTGGAATTCCCGGATGTCACACCAGAATTCTCATTCCTACTTACACTCTCTCTCCTTGCTTTCACCAAATATATTTTATGGCTACAATTCTCGTTCTAAATTCAACTTGTGATGGTAAGTTCATCCGAATCCTTCTCCCATTTCCCTGAAGCAAATCATGAATTCGAATAATATGGTAATCAGTCATCCAGAAACAGAAACACAACCGCCTCGCGCATCATGTTGCCTTTTTCCTCTCCTTTCTTTCCCTTACAGCTTTCTCTCCGACTCCAAATCATCATATCACTGCTCACTTCCCGTAAACCAATTTCTTTCTTTCAGATCTCGAATCATCTACATGGTCATTGAAGAAACGATACAACAGGCCTGGAGTATAAACCTGGGTATCACATTACGCTAAATAACGCCGGATACACCAGCCCGTGTAACTTTTTGATGATTCTTCAAAACTTTCAATAGGGATATGTGCATGTAGTATGCATGTCTGTTTGCACATTTGCAGGAGAATGCACCCTGGGATGAGTTTACATTTCATGCAGAGGATTACATACTTGGGTAATCAAGGCTTTCTTTCCTGTAGGATGATTCGTTCGTGAAGCGTGCGTGGTGCGTTGCCAAAAACTAATCCTATGCACATGTACGTATGTATACAGTGAACACCGATATGCATTTATATCGACGCAAAGTCCACTCGCGTTGGCGTTTTTACAAGAAAGTAATCGATTGATAGTATTTTTAGCTAATTGTTTGTCATTCATAGAATATAGATGGGATGGAAAACATCTTGGGCTGTGTAGTCTGATTCAAGTTTGAAGGATTGCAGGTTTCTCCTTTGAATTTATTTCTCCCATGCTTTTCTACTGGAACTGGGAACTTTAACAGAAAAGCCAGGAATTCATGTGAGAGGCAGAGTCAGGAGAAAATAAAATAGGGATTTCTCCTTGCTTCCAAGAAATAAAAAAAAATGTACATGTTACACATGAGTGATATGTGGCATTGCTTTTTTGGACAAGTTCATTGCATGAATAGAAAAAAAAGAGGATAAAAAATAAAGTGGGAGAAATACATAGGTAAGTTAGTCGGTTTAAATCGAAAAGAAGGGAAAAGTTGATAAACGATAAGCATTGATCAAAGGATGGCATCGTTTACTATGCATCCGCATGATATGAGGCAAGACGTTGACTTCTCTCTGGCTATCTGTGAACCAACAAATCCGTTTTCTCCAACTTTGAGCCTCATAACACAAAGTTTTCTCTCCTCTCCCCTTTTGCCCTGTACATAATATTGTAATGCCTAGATTCACATAACAGGTCCCTCTGCATCATGGAAAGCTGATCACATAGTCAAGATAGATAGACTAGCCCGACTTTCTTTCCTTATTTCCCTTCTCTATTTCCATGTTTCAACCAGTCAACCAAATCTGTTCGTGTCACTTAGGCTGCATCAGCATTCCTGTGTCGTGGAAAGATCGCCAAAGACGTCCGTTATTTCCACCTTATGGTAATAGCCTATTTGTCCTTGTCTTTTTCTCCGTCCCTCTTCGTCGACCAAAGGAAGAAAAAAAAAAGAAACGAGAAAATTGGTGAATGCTGATATTCTCTCGAATTGAATATGCTTTCAAAATATTCTCGAGGTGATACTACAAATTTTTTTTCGACTCCGGCCCTAGTACAAGATAGGAGAGAAGAAACACACGCTCGATTGACACCAAGAATGACACAAATATACCGTCGGATTTATTGGCTCATGTAAAAATGAAATGTTTAAACAGTGAGGAGTGTTCGCTTAGTTGGGATAATATTACGCTTAGCACTATTACCGAGATAATATACTTTTCTATAGGGTGAGTCCTTTTTTTTGTGTTTTTATATGAAAACAAGGGGATTTTGTTTTCGCTAGAATGTCTTTCCCAGTCTGGAACGTCGCGTCGGAGAGAGGCAGGGAAAAAAAGGAGACTATTACCCGAGAAGTAACATAACAATAAGGATTCAGGCATAATACCATTTTAATAATAATAACTTTTTATTTTTATTAGACAATTATTGCAAGAGGGCTGGACTGGACGGGAACATTCGTGACACTCTCTTCACTTAGCTTTCATATTTTATAGGTACTCTGCATTACCGTGTTTAATACGGATACTATGATCGATTAGCCACGTAGGTGAGGAGGACTGACTATACGGGAGTCTGTCTTCCATCCCTAGTCTCATATGGCGTCTCATTGCTGATTCTATCGAAGTCCCCCTTATCCTTTTCTATTACGATTCTCTCCCAAGTTAACATCATGGGAATTCAACGTCAATTTCCCGGCTGGATCTCTCTCACACACTTCATAAACACGCGTAGTCTCATCGCTCATTTACGATAATTGCTTTATAAAATTAAGTTACATTTATACTGCACAGAGAGGAAATCACGTTTTTACCGTTCACTTTATGCAGCCCTCTCTTTTTCTATATACTTACATATCCCTGTGCTGTGAAGTGAAGATGTCGCGCAGGTAAATGATAAAACGACAGCCTTCTCTTATAGCGTAAGTGAAAGAGTACCAAGGTACCAACTCCAAGGGTGGGGCTTCTTTTAGCTTAAGATCATTTGTCGACACGACCTCGCAATCATCATCTCTTCAACTCGAAGTCTATGCAGCAGGCAGTCGAACCGAAGCGGAATGAATATTGAATAAAAATACAATTTATTTCATGATATATGTTCCTTACAACATAACAGGACCCACCATAACAGTTTGCAGATTAGAAAACGTTCTTTCTCATTAAATGCAAGTGCGTAAGATAAAATATAATGGAATTGTACACAAGGCGGAATAATAACGAGTGACTTACAAAAGGAATGGTGTCTCTTCTGATGCAGAGAAAGAGAGAAAGAAGGGAAAAGGTGGAATCTACAGTTGCAGCGGGTACTCAGGTAAAAATTAAGTCAGATCGTCTCCCTGTGACTGGGCCAAAATGAATCTACCGTCAACTTTTCCTCAATACAAGGTACAAACCCATTTTAACCTAGTCGTGAGAAAAATCACAATGATTCCGTCTGTAATCTTGATCCTTATTCGCATCATCTCATGCAAAGTATTTCTCCACGCACAAACACAAAGACTGTATCGATAGTAGTGTCCCGGAGAGTTGGATGCTATATAGTGAAAGTAGAGCAGGAGGACCTGGGTGGAAAGTGGAAAGTAGAAAGCTCGGAAGCTACACAGACAATGGGAATACAAACGTAAAAGCCACCAAACCTTTCACTTTGGGTTAACATTCATGCCATACAGCATGTCGTTAGTTTTATTCTGCTGCATGCAATGCATAGCCAGTATCGTGCGAACTGACTTCGTGGCCCCACACCTATAGTATGTACACTGAATACATGGAAAGATATATTTGTCATACTGTCAAGTCGAAACAGGTTACAGGAGCCGCAGAAAATGGCATTTTAACAGTATGATATTTATACAGAGAAAAAGCTATATGCTTCACAATAAGCCTCAATACAAATACATATGTAGTAAATATTCACATATCGTCTGTTAAGTGGAAAAATGGGTTACATGAATGAAAGAAATGGGGAATGAAACGAAAGGCAAAGTGGTTCATACCTACCTACATACATACATATTATGTATAACATACACTGGCATCGGCATCCAGTATCCAGCATGCATAGCAGCACTTTGCTTTTATAGTATTTCCTGAATAGGTAGGTATGCACATACCATTTTGAATTTCGCCTTCATTTTTGAATTTTATTTGGATGTAACTATATAAATGTAACCCATTTTGCCTCTTTTGCCTCTTAACCCACGATATTCCCTTTCAGCACACTACTATTAATAATTTTTTAAATTAGCTATTATTTATTAACCTATTCGCAACTGGGAAACCATAAAAAGAATGCTTTACAAAAAGTTCCTTTTCTAGAAATTAACTTTTTAAAAAAATCAAAACTTTTTCATAAAGGTCAAAACAATACACAATAACACTTTCAAAATGTCAAAACCAGATATTAACCTTTTCAAAGAGGTGTAAAACACGAAATTAACACTTTCAAAAACATGTAAAACAAGAAATTAACACTTTCAAAACAATGTAAAACAAGAAACTAACACTTTCAAAAAGATGTACCTAAAACAAGAAACTAACACTTTCAAAAAGATGTAAAACTAGAAATGAACACCTTCAAAAAGATGTAAAACTAGAAATGAACGCCTTCAAATAGGTCAAAACAAGAAATTAACACTTTTAGAAAGATATAAAACTAGATACAGTACCGTTTCGAAAAGGTTAATTAGCAACATTTTTTAATAAAGTGACTTTTAAGTGTTGTAACTACATACTTCAATAAAGGTAAAAAAGCCATACTACCTGGGGAACTGATAATCGCAAAAATGATGGAATGATGATATAAATTGTGTTTTGAACTGAAAAACTGAATTGAATAGGAATATCTATAGGTATACCTACTTTGATTGGATTTATCTTTCACAATATTTCAAACCAAACTGATAAAAATATATTGAACAGACTGTTGAACTACGTCCCTGTGCAGTAAAGCCAACACTTGTGCACTCTGTTGAAAGTGGTGGGCAGTTCTGAGTTCAATTTTTAAGCGGGTGGCAATCTTGAGCTCATCTGAATGGTTTTTGGTGCATGGATTCTGTTCTGTACAAAGAATTACAAAGATTATTGCACGAGGAGATCATTCAAAGTAAATTCTTAAAAAGCACTGAGTACTGAGCAGTTCTTTGATTTTGGTTCTTTCGAGCTGTACGGTTTATTTTAGAATCTGCACAATCCAAGAACTGAAATCTAAAATTTAAATTCCACGTGTGTTGTATGTTGTATCTAATATTTGATTCTGAAATTCTGAATTAACCCGTGGCACGAGGCACGATGAGAGAGAGACCCGTATTTTGTGTGTCATTAGAATTTAATTTTAGATAACAACTGACGGCAAGGCATCTTTGCGATTTCGAATCCTTCACACACAACAACGTGCTCGTGCTCATTCATCTGCTTCCACATTTGCGTCCTAACGATCTTTAAAAGTTTCAAACTTATATGTTTATCACCCATGTAAGAAGCTGGTTCTGCTCCTTTAATCTAATTATCACACTTGTCAAGAATATTTACTTTTGTCTTCTCAGTTGGGCGGAAATGCTTCAACTGAAGCAGAAGGTAAGTTCGTTTTAAAGTGATTCTTTTACAAGATTTATTTACTTTATCAAATTATGTCATATTTAAATGTGTAAGTTTTCATTTTTGGATCTTTTGATGG
>JAQFZC010003422.1:0-18833 GCA_034695205.1 Dicyrtoma fusca
TTTTCAAAAACATGCAAATAGGACATTTTGGACCTTTTCAAAAACATGCTAAAAACAACATTTGGTACTTTGTAAAAAAATGTCCAAATTGAATTGTTGACAGAACATGTAAATAAGACATTTTACACCGTTAAAGCATCTAAAAGCATGGAAACAAGGCATTTTTAGCACAAAAATTTTTAAAACAAGTAAATACGGCATTTCGTGAGCTTTCACGAACGTTTTCATAAAATTTCGTTCCCATTTTTCATAGCCATGAAAAAAAGGTGTTTTGCTCCCTTCAAAACCTGCTACGTAGATAAATGCTGACAATGTGTATTGCAACCAGTTCCAGTTATAGATACTTGTATACCCCCAACAGTTTGCTTCCCAAGCCACGATATAGAGTTAAACCATGACGTCATTTGATTTTTATGAAGTACTTAGATTAAAAGGACGGCAATCATTAGATCCCACCCAGAACACTACACGCTTATAGGTAGGCTCAAGTTACTTTCCTCATTTGCCAGTGTATCTATAACATGTAATCAAGAGCGGGATGGTAATTTAAAAATATTTGTGTAACATCGATGCACGAAAATGGAAAGTTGCATGCCGTCTTAATCAAATACACCATACTGTGCCATTGTAAGATCCTTTATATGCAAATATAGCCAGATACAGAGTCTATACTTGTATCTATACACCTACATGCAGACTAAAGTTATTACAGTGTAATAACCGGTCCCGTTACGATACTAGTCGTACATGAGAAATTGAATCTGCTGAATATGTGCGGCATAATTAAAACCATCTATGGCTATACATAGACAAGTCATCATGGATAAACTTTGTGCTACTAATTATAATGTCGAGTAAAAGTAATGTAAAAAATTGAAAGACTTACTTGTTAAGGTATTTTCATTTTAAAAAGGTTTAAAAAAAACAGACACAGTGCAGTCCATGTAAATCACATGAGTTTCGAACGAGTTTTGCACTTGTAATCACAATAGTATTTTTTTGTATTATAATTTACACTTAATTTAAATTCTTTTGTATCCAAGGGCTGTATATTTCATCTGTTGAATTAAAATGGTGCTTTCTTTTTATGTTTTGAAGGAAATGTAGCATAGATTATTACTTTAATGGGTTTCCCCTTCCCTATCCTCCTAAACTCTTTTTTCATTTCCCTCTAGTCCTTCAAGGTTAGTTCACATTACAATTTGTCTATTGTTTTACACAAAAAATAAAGCGTGTAGACTTGTCCGGTGAAAAAAAAGAGGAAGAAATCGTGAAAGAAACATGGCCTTGAGGTTGTTAGTAGCGAGTACCGATTTTTTTTAATGTCTGGAACTGTTTTTGCAAAGAGAAAGCGAGAGAAAGTACAAACCAAAAATTTTGTTTCACTTTCACCGAGGCGAGGCATGGACAAAAATGTGAATGTGTCCCTGTATAAATAACTGTAGACTCAAAATCGTCTATCTCAACTATTTGGTACACCATGCTTTCCAAAAGGGAAAGTTTGCCTTTTCTCTTTTCGATAGCTATACCTCATAACTGGATCCATTTGATCTATCTTTAGTGCTCACTGAGGTTGATTCGGTGACGTTGAAAAATGCATTGAAAAAAAGAGTGAAAATTTTGAAAAACGATAATTTTATTGTGACTGCCTCATCTCCATGCCATGTCAATAACAATTGGAAATGGAAATTGTGGGAGAAATGTGTTTGAGGCCAGTTGAGGGCTTCGCAACGCTGGGCTGCCTTGCGTTTGGAGATAGAAGTAGTGAAAGTGATAGCGGATACATTTCAAACAGGAAAAGTGAGGTGACCATTCCTTTACAGTCCCGGTGCAGTGGCGTATCGAAAAACATTTTATTTACATTTAAAGGCCAGGGTGAAAGTAAGAAAGAGAAAGCGCCCTTTCTTAGTACAGTGCAATATCCTATACTACACATTATTATTTTCTCTAGATACAGATTGAATTTACCCATTTTTATATTTTATAGAGAAACTGTTGTAAAGTAAATGCACATTCGAAGAAGAGGCATCACTTTTGGAAAGCTTAAGTGAAAATAATTTAAGCAATTTATTGGTTGTTTTTATGAAATTCGTAGATTTGAAATGCGCTGCTTCAAAAAGCATGTTAATTTCTACAGTTAAAGTCCGTTTTAAAAGCTGATTTTGAAAGCGTCCCTTTTAGGAACGCATGGTTTTGAAGACTTTGATAATTTAAATAAAACGCCTAACCAAGCCATGCTGTTTTGAAAACCGTGTTTTCTGCAAAGGAATTGTTTGGTATTAAAAGCTAAGTTTTACTAGTATTTAAAATCTGCACCGACCTAAATGAAGGTCATGGTACTGTTGGCCTCCTTCTGATCCTGGTGCTGGTGACGGAACTTCTTCTTCCAGAAAGAAGAAAAGCTGAGAGAAAAGACAAGGGAAAGAAGGGGAAGAAATGGACAAAAGATTCGTTGGCAATCTGCATATGATCGAGTTGGCTGCCTTCAATTTCCTTTCCTTTCGTTGAGTTTGGTTCAGTTTTCGGGTTAGTTTGATTTGGTTGTGGTTTCTGTGTCTGTCTCTGCCGTGTGGTATGTACGGCTGTTACGTGGGTTTGGGAGTTAGTTGAGTTGTGTTGGTTGGGATGTGTCGCTCGGCTTGTCCGCCTCACGCCTTCCTTGATTGATAAATCGGTTTGTTCGTCTTCACTTCCCCTCGTCGTTTTCCATCTCTGCTCATCCACACATGTTCCATTTCTGTCCCAACTTCTCCAAGAGCAGCCACCGTCGTTGCCCCACAATCCCATCTCCTTCCCTTCCCTTCTTCATTTCTTTCCCACACGTACGACTGCTGCTGGAGCAGGCTGGGTCACTTATTTCCATCCAGTCGGGCTTAAGAGGCAACAATACTTGCGTCTAATTACACCTTTTTGATTTTTTATAATGTGGTTCAACAATTTAGTGTTATCGTTTAGGAATGCGCATAAAGGATGTGTCTCATTTTAAATGAAAATTAGATAATTTTTAAAATGGATTTAAGCACTTTTTTAGCACTTTTTTCGCTGCCTCATAGAGTTATTGAACATAGGCCATATTGCTTCCTCTGCCATGCCATTGCCGACGGGTTAGCTTTTTGGTTTGTGCGGGACAGTTTTGCGTTACAGTGGAATGTCTTTATCACCCAGCCATGCAAACCATCATCGGCCTTTCACTTTCACCCACCGCACCAGACCCTATGCATAGATCTCCATGTACTTCCAGACTAAAAAGATCCTTCGTCTTCCCTTATGGTCATGTGTCACAAAAGCTCCGGCTTACTCCGTCAGGATGATCTATTTAGGATGTGTGCTGGAAGGAGGTGATCAGAGGTTATGCTAGGCAGCTGTATGGTTTTTGGGACGTTGGAAGCATGGGAAGTAACGATATTTAGTGTACTGTCAAAGGAGAGGGAGGGAGCCTCCGTAATTTATGCACGCCCCCTAAATACGTGTAACTAGTATTATTAAGGATGGCACACCCTGCCGAAGTCAAGATCAAGATGCCAGTGCCGCTGCACACAAATCAAATTCATAACCTTTGATTAGTCAACATCCAACATCCCCTGCAACACTGCTCACACTGTAGTGCACCCACCCGCCAGGCCAGAACTGTGTTCCCTTGTAATCCTAAAATTTCTTCTGTTCCACGGCTGCCATAACGATATCAGTATAATATTTTATACGAATAGCTAATTTATTCCGGTAATTTGTAAGGCGGAGAAGCACACAGTACTACTGCAATTCTAAGATTAACCGTAGATTGCTTTCTTGAAAAGTAATGATTGCTGGTGCACAAAGAATTCAAAAATGTCGGCTTTTATTCCTATTTTCGAATTTTTCAAAAATACTTGTTTGTAAAAGCACTTTCCTAAAAGACCAATTTTTGTAAACATGCTTTTCTTAAATAATATTTTCTACTAACAATCTTTTTTTAAATACCAGTTATAATGAAAGTATTTTTCTGACGCCATACGCTACCGCAAAAGCTTTTTAAAAAGAAATATCAATTTTAAATAGCTCTTTCGCGAAACAATAGTTATTTTAAAAAATCCTTTTTCTCAAACAAAGTTTTTTTGAAACATCGTTACTTCAAAAAATAAATGCTATTTCCAATACTTCAACATTTTTTTAAATTACTGACTTCTACAGATAAAAGGACTACCCAAGCTAAAAATAATTTTATTTTAAAGTCTGTCATTTTTTAAGTTGCCTTGTGCAATTTCCTGGCATTTTATTGTCCGTCAACTAGTAGAGGGTTTACTATACCTTTAGAAACTGAGCAGGAAGGAATGCATAAAATGAAATATGTTTCGGCTGTAGATCTGTACAAGGTGAGATGGGAGACCATTTTTTACGTACTAATTTTTTGGAATTTGTAAAATGCTGACGCGTTTGTGCTTTGGGGATTTGGATTTTTGGTTTTCCTGAGAATAATAATAATATGTTGTAAGAACTGCTCCGTCGTAGGTAAAATCCAAGAGTTGAGTTTAACTTTCACTCACAACTTTCACAGTGACTTCGGATAAAGGAGAGGAAATGTTTTCGAGTCTGCCTGGGCTAAAAAGGGATGTAGATTAAGGAATCAGGGAGGAAGGAAGCATGTCTAATAAGTGTATGTACATTTTCTGGGCTAAGAAGCAAAGGACTTGAACTTACAAAGCTAAAAAATTTACTTTTAAGGTTTATACAAGTATAGAAGTAAGTATAACAATAGTATAAAAACTTCTACTTTACATCGTTTAAAGTTTTTGAAAACATTTAAATAAATCGCTGCGCATTTTTTTAAACAGTGTAATATATAATCATTTTAGTTTTTATTTTAAAAAAAACAATGGGCTTGCTTTTTTAAACGAGAGAAAATTGTATGTTACATATGTTAATAACATTCTGTCGCTTATACATACTTGCAACACGGAAAAAACAGCTTTTACTTTTGTTAAAAACCTTCAAAAGCCTCCTTTAATCCGCTGAAAAACGATAAATGTATATTTTACAATTAAAAATCATTGCAATTAGAAGGTATTGCACCGTAAATATTTATGTTTTAGAGCGCTTTCATCTTGGAGAAAGTCCAATTCAAAAGTCTAATTCGACTTTTAGTTAAATACGCTGCTTTGCTTCTTCGCCCAAGCTATCGCTGTCGACCGGTTGAGCATTTGCGTGTGGATTTGGAAGTTAGAAATGTGGGCTTGGGAGCTGTTCTTTGTGAGAAAAGGACTAAAGACTCGATCACGTCTTGTCTAATCGGTTTTTCTGTGAAATCATAAGACTTGTCATTTATTCCAACGGCAGCTGCTCCAGAAGAACCAGAAAAAGAAGAAGAATCATGGAATTTTGAAATAATGATTCCACCACCTTGAGTCTCACAAGTCAACCCAGCACTTTCTCTTGCAAGAAAGAGAAAGTTGGGATTTGAAGGCCTACTGATTTCCAGTGCGAGAAGAAGCACAACTGCTTTCTTTTGCCCTCTCTTCATGCAAATTATCCACACAATTTATACAATTTATACTCGTACGTAACTAATCTTGAAAATTTGACAGGGCTAAAAGGGAACTCCTTCTCACTCCAAGGGGATTCTTGCTCCGAGAAAGATTTTATTTTCCTATTTCTTACGCTCAACTCAAACTACCGTTGATCTCCGATCAGGCGTCGAATGGCCCTGCAAATATGTACCTAGGTAGTTTGCTTTCTGGTCTTTAACGTACAATTATTTATGTTTCAAGAATTCAAATAAACTTCCATAACTAATTAAATTGTCAAGTTTTATGCATACATGCATTGTTTTTAAGTAAGAAGGTTTAAAGGAATTCAATTTTTATGCGAAATTGTTATTTAGAAATAGTATTTTTAAAAAAATTAATTTAATTACAATCAGTCTTTTACAAAAATTTGGCTCAGTCGAAAGTGAGAGTTGGAGAGTAACTTTAAAGCAATCAATGTTTTAAAAAACTTAGAAATTAACTGTTGGAGAAATTAATTTTGTACCAATCGATTTAAAAAATCGTAAACGGTTATTTTTGTAGAATGCGATTTCTTTTAGAAAACGTTATTTTTGGAGAAGACTTTTTGGAAAAGTGATTATTGGAGAAAGTGACTTTCTTTCAGAGAAAGTTCTTTTTTTAGAAAGTAACTTAATTTTGTTAGAAAGTTACTTTCTTCTTCTGGAGCAAGTGACTTTCTTTTGGAGAAAGTGACTTTTTTTCTCGAGAAAGTGGCTTTTTTTTGAGAAAATTATTTTTGGAGAAAGAGTTGGTTTGAAAAGATATCGTTTGAACAAACGGTATAAGGAAGCTATAATAAACAACCTAGGAAAACTTGTTTATACAAACTGCCGTATAAAATTAGTGATGTGGTGGAAACTGATGTTGTCAGCAAATTATATTTATCAAGTTCATGACATTTAAATAAAGATCGCTAAGCAAATATTAGCCAATTATTTGGCAAGTTTAAAGCGAATTTATTATTTAGAGGTTTTAACGTTGTCGGAGAGAGAGAGAGAGGAAGTAAATTATGCAAAGCGTATGTCAAAATCTTCACACAGTTTCCCTTTGTATCTCTGCATTTAGCTTACGCGTAGCTACAGTTCAAACAGACCATATTAAAAGACACTCCAGATTAGCAAACTTCCCGGGAAAGTGTCTAACTGACGAGTCACGGTATGTACAATCATGCTTTATTTATACCTCTCGTCTACATTACACCTTTAACTGCAAGTCTATCTATACAGACTGATTTGGCTAAATGACTTGTGCTCCACTTCTACACTCACTCCCTTCCCCTATTTCCTCCTTTCCTTCCCAAAGACATCTGAATCCAAATCCAAAAATGTAGATCCAAAGTCAAAGTCAAACAATTTTGATGTCGCTTTCCTTAAACTTTTTTTACCCGCTTACTTTTACTTTGACAGAGCTGGCAATCCCATTTCCACATTTTTTCCAGGGCGGATGACTCGTCGATGGAGATCAATGAGCTTCCGCGTCCTCTTTACATAATGCAAGTCAATGAACGACAAACACATTTTTTTCTCGTAAATGCCAAATCAACGGGAATCACACCTCTCTTGTATACAAATTTCCACGCCTAACCTAGACGAGGTTTTTAGGCAATACAAGTTAAAGTCGTAACTTGTAGCAGTACCGCATTATATTCTACAATATGTAGCGTGCTCTAATTTTGATCCCCCATTGTGTGTGGTTACTAACTTCTGAAAACAATCAAGGTCATCCAGGTCATCCAAATGCTTTCGGTTTGCTTTGTGCAAATTTTAAAGCACATTTTTAGCTTTTTTAAAACAATGTTTTAGTCACTTTTATATTTCGTACCTTTCAAAAAGTGTAGATACAACATATTTAACCGCTATAAGAAGTCTACATTTTGCACCCGTAAAAGCGTGTTCAAACGCCCTTTATACCTTTTCAAAACAATGGCTATTTTGCAATCGTGGCCATGTTCAAAGTATGATTTGAGAAGAGTAGATTTGAAATAGAGAATTTTCAAAGAGTAAACATGGAATTTGGTGTCTTTAAAAAAGTTAAAATAACACATTTTTGGTCTCGCCAGAAATGCGTATGTGATTGGATTACCTTTCATTTTGTCGTTTAACCTTCATAGGTAGTTCATAGCATCATTTAATTCTTTGTATGTATATAGGAAACTTATTTTACATTTGCGTCGTTTTCCTTCTCCTGCCCCGGGTAAATAACAATAAGGCTTGATCAAAGGTAAAAAAAAAGAGAAAATAAATAAGAAACTACAACATGGGGTACAAAAGCTATTACCGGGTAAAGTTTGACTTGTATGCTGTAGTTATGGGTCATGAGCTTCGACTGGCGGATGCTTCATTTTCTTTGGGAAAGCTGATTAAATATTTAATAAAAGTAAAGCAAGTACTTGGGAGCGTAATGAGGCAATCATTATTCCTTACTACTCAGTCGTCAGCAAAGCGTGGAGAAGAAGCTCAAGAAACAAAAACCGAGGCAAGGTTCTCAGGTAAGACAGTCACATTGGCGGCGGCAGTGTATACCAGAAAAGTGGGAGAGAAAACAAAACGAGAAAAAAATAGGAAAAGCTGATTACAGTTATAGCCGGCTGTAGTGTAAGTTTCTTATTCTTTTTGGGTCATTTTCCAATGTGACCAATTTATTTTAATGTATTTTCATTTCGGCTCATTGGATTTAATATCTGTTGTTGTATTCCACCTCCGAATCCGAGTCACAATAGACATAATTTTGTCTTCTATTATTTTTTTCAAATAAAGTCAACGATTCCGTGAATAAAATAAGAAAATAATCCTCTTCCTTGTATTCAAGAAACTTTTTTATCTTGTTATTGTAGTTGCTTTCCTTTGCCAAGCTCACGATCCCAAGAAGCCGTTGCACTTTCCTCCCCTCAGCACCACAGCAGCAGCGTCCGCAGGTGTATAGGCGGTAATATAAAGCATTCCATTTTTAATTGTAGTTCAAAAATCACCAAAGTCACAATCACATTTTCACAATTGACGATTTTAAAATTCAAACAACTTTAAAACGGACACCTTCTTCGAAAAATCAACCTTATTAAATGGTTCATTTTTAAAATTTAGGAAATGTATTCGCAAAGCAGAGATTTTAAAACGGCTCATTTGCTAAATTGGCAAATAAAGTTTTTTAACGACAGATTTTTCAAAACTATTAATTTCTAGAAGATGCCCCTCAAAATTATCAAACACAGTTCAACTTCCCTTTACTTTTTCTAAATAAAAGAGATGCGGCTTTCAAAAATTCTAAACGCTTCATGCATTGAACATCAAACATTCGAAAAGGATTCGCATTTTGTAGGTTCTTGCAAAAGTGACAGTTTTTTAAAAATACTGCATTTAAAAAATGATCCATTTTAAAATTTGGTTTAAAAATAGGGAAGCTCTTTAAAATCATCAAGATTGTCGGATAATTTTTTAAAATGTTGGTTTAAAATGTTCAATTATTTCCAGCAATGCTTTCCAAAATGGCACCTATTGCTATTAAAAATGTGGCCGAGGACTTTCACCTGTGCCCACCCCATTTGATGTTTCTACAGACGCCTCTGTGATCCTGTTATTGTAGCTGTCTTCCCTGTGCTTCTGCGGAGATAACTTCTAATTCTCACCGCTCCCTGTATCTCTTGACACCATTTTTGCCCTTTCTAACTGAGCAGGCGAAGAAAAATGGAGAGAGTGAGTCCTGGTACTGAGAGGCAGGGCCGATAGTTACGGGGGAACTTGAACGCATTGACAATTCCTATTTATATTTCTATTATGTTTTTTTATCGTCGTCATAGTCGGAGTCCATCCACAGATTCCGTTTGCAGTTTTTAACAACCGCTGTAAATCCCCTCTCCCCAATAAAATACATTTTTGTACTTTCTTAACACTATCAGTAGTTCAAATGGAAGATTAAGCCTTGCTAAAGCCCCTCCAACCTAGCTACAGAAGTCCTGTATGGATGCCCCCTCAGGGTGATAATGGTGGGGATGTGAGTGGAGGAGTTGTCGGAAGTGTAGCATGTCAAATGGATTGAAATATTCATTGGAGGCCATCCGTCATCTGCGTGAGATTATGTGGTTGAACCAAGTGATGTTCGAGAAATAAACTCTGTCAAAGACGCACGTTCACTCAGTAATTGGTTATGGGAACCCCACGCAAATATACTCTCACCGTCCCTCTCTCATTGGTCGCCCAGGTAGCTCTGGTAGTCAAATTAAGTTGCTTTTGTCAGGAATTCCCTAAATTACAATTTTTTAAGTGCTTTTAATGTGTTTGATTTGTCTTCTAATCTGTAACAGCTTTTAGTTCCGTATTTCAGAAAATCTAATTTACGTTTAAGAACATTTTCTGTTAGAAATTAATGTCCTAGAATAAGCAATTTTATCAAAAGTGAATTTTATCAAAGTAGAACACGTAGTATTACCAAGTGTCTGTTTAGAAAAAAGTAGTTTTACCAAAAGTGTCTTTTTAAAAAAGTAGTTTTACCAAAAGTGTCTTTTTAGAAAAATAGTTTTACCAAAAGTGTCTTTTTAGAAAAGTAGATTTACCAAAAGTGTCTTTTTAAAAAAGTAGTTTTGCCAAATTTGGTTTTTTAGAAAAGTAGTTTTGCCAAAACTGTCTTTCTAGAAAAGCAGATTTACCAAAAGTGTCTTTTTAGAAAAGTAGTTTTACCAAAAGTGTCTTTTTAGAAAAGTAGTTTTACCAAAAGTACCTTTCTAGAAAAATAGTTTTGGCAAAATTTTCTATGCCGAAGGATCTGTATTCAGAAACTGACGTTGAATAAAAGTATATGCATAATGGAACAATAGATTTTATAAAAATATTTTTTTAAACTCCCTATAGAAATCAGTGTTTTTGAAAAAAAGTGTTTATAAAAGTTGGCGTTATAGTACAAATTTTCCATTGACATTTAAAAAAATTTAGAAGCATTTTGCTGTTCAAGTCGACCATATTGACATAGTTTTGAAGAAATTGCGAGCCCAGCCAAGAAGAGCCAAATACTATTTTGAACGATTTTTTCGACTACTACTAGTCGGGCAGCCACGGTAGCTCTGGGCTTATGTGGACCGGATGAAGGGGAAAGTAGGTGGCAGCAGGAACAGCAGGTAGAATGTGTCTTCCATTGGGTTATAAGCTCATTCGTGGAGGCTGTAGGAAATCTGTTGGATTTAGATAGACGAGGACAATTTTTTTCTTGCCACAAGTACTGAGACCAACACAAGTAAGCACACACACACGTAGACGGGGCCACATTTGAGATGTTTTTAGCGGGACAAAAGCGGGTCCTCTGCACTATTATGGTTTAATAGACTGAGGAAGTCTAAGCCAGGGAAGAAATGCGTGGAGATACGGGCTGAGACCCTCTCTTTGGAATATTTAATGGATTTCGGAGAAGAGTACACGGAGATGGGGAGTGAATTCAATTCAATTCAATATAAATTCAACCGCATCCAGGACCCAGACTCCAAATAATCTTCCTCCTTCCACTCCCATTCCTTAACAACAACAACAACAATGAGGCACAGTTCACCCCAACTCGGCCCACTGCACACTCAGCCCCATCTCCAAATTGTAGCAACAATAATACGCTATTGGCACAGGGTTGAAGCGGGCCTGGGAGGTCAGGAGCGGATCCAGCTGTAGGCACCTAAAATCGTTTGCTAAACTTGTTCTTAACTTTTAAAAACAGCTATAAAACTAATTTTGACATTTTTGAAAGGGTTGATTTCTAGTTTTGACCTTTTTGAAAGTGTTGGTTTCTAGCTTTGTTTTGAAAGTGTTGGTTTTTAGTTTTACACTTTTTTCAAAGTGTTTGTTTCTAGCTTTGTTTTGAAAGTGTTGGTTTCTAGTTTTGGCCATTTTGAAAGTATTGGTTTCTAGTTTTACACCTTTTTGAAAGTGTTGGTTTCTAGTTTTGGCGTTTTTGAAAGTGTTGGTTTTTAGTTTTGACCTTTTTGAAAGTGTTGGTTTCTAGTTTTGACATTTTTGAAAGTGTTGGTTTCTAGTTTTGACCTTTTTGAAAGTGTTGGTTTCTAGCTTTGACCTTTTTGAAAGTGTTGAATTCTAGTTTTGACAATGCTAAATTGCGGTAGAAATAAGCAGTAAACAACTGCGTGGTTTGCCAGTTGCCAATAGGTTAACCGTTTTCAAAACCGGCAAAGTTTGAAATTTCCCCCCGAAATTACAATAATGTATCTTTGATAAAGTTTCTGTGTAGAAGGAAAAGTTTCAAAACTTTCTCTTTAAAATCACCGATCTTTTTATTAAAGTAAGAGAAGCCCATTCAAAAAATTGTTTTTAAAACTGTTCCATTATAAAACAAATTCCTTTGAAAAACAAATGCCCGGGATTTTCGAAAATATCTACTGGGCTCTGTTCCTTATTTCCTTCTCTTCACTGGTCTGCTTTCTTTTTGCAATTACATAAAACATGTCTGGATCCGCTACTGATGCGAGACGAACAAGTAGAAGGTTAGTTTGTGGGTCGGAATGTCGTGGGTGGTGTGTAAACAGTCTTTTTGCTTTCTGCCTCAATTGCTTCGACTGTGAGGAGACAAGAGAGCGACCTTTTGAATCCGGACGGATAGAGTAAGTACCTGTGGGAGTCTAAACTTTCTTTTCTTTTTCCTTCACTGTTTTTACCCTTTGTTTTAAAGAAATGAACGCACACGCTTCTTCCATCTCACAATCAGTACTACAGATACCAGAAGATAGAGACTTTTGCTCAGAGTGGATCAAACGACAAGAATAAAGAGGTAAAACATGAACTCACCACCGAATCTACTCGTAGCTACCTCCAGCTTCTCTAAAGCACGCTTCAAGTCCCAGTAACCCGGCTTCCCATATTTACCTACTAATAAGCAACAGAGTTACTACTGGAGAAGCAAACTGACGCCCATTTTGCTTTGCTAAGACGTAAAAGAAGATTAGACTACATATATAAAATACGTTTTAAAGGGTTTAAAATATACTATGGTTCTTTTAAAAACGGTCCAGAGTTTCCTATGTACTCTTTGTACGTTCTATTTTCTTAAAAAGATTGCAAAATGATTTATGATTATTTTGCTGACAAGTTGCAAACTGTCGTGATAGCTACATGCTTCCGAAACCGCCCAAAATGACCTATTTTCCAGTTGACTAAAAGGTACAAACTGTATTATCCTTAGCTACCTGTTTTAAAAAAGAGTAAAATGTCCTATTTGCATGTTTTTGAAAGGTGCAAAATGTTCTATTTGCATCTTTCTGAAAAGGTGCAAGATGTATGTTTGCATGTTTTTGAAAAGGTGCAAAATGTCCTACTTGCATGTTTTTGAAAAGGTGCAAAATGTCCTATTTGCAACTTTCTGAAAAGGTGCAAGATGTATATTTGCATGTTTTCAAAAAGGTTCAAAATATCCTATTTGCATGTTTTCAAAAAGGTGCAAAATGTCCTATTTGCATGTTTTCAAAAAGGTGCAAAATGTCCTGTTTTCATGTTTTTGAAAAGGTGCAAAATGTCCTATTTACATTTTTTGAAAAGGTCCAAAATGTCCCATTTGCATGTTTTCAAAAGGGTTCAAAATATCCTATTTGCATGTTTTCAAAAAGGTGCAAAATGTCCTATTTGCATGTTTTCAAAAATGTGAAAAATGTATATTTGCATGTTTTCAAAAAGGTGCAAAATGTCTTATTTGCATGTTTTTGAAAAGGTGCAAAATGTATATTTCCATGTTTTCAAAAAGGTGCAAAATGTCCTATTTCTATGTTTTGAAGAGGTGCAAAATGTCGTATTTCCATGTTTTGAAGAGGTGCAAAATGTCGTATTTCCATGTTTTGAAGAGGTGCAAACTGTGTGGTAGCGATGCTTACGCATAACTAAAATTGGGAAAATTAGTCATTTTGCTTCTCAGGTGACAGTGTGTGTGTGTGTGGGTCGTCTGCAGGGAAAATATGCTCTGCTTCCTTCTTTCCCAAGTTCCGACTCATCACAATGCACTCCGCATTCTGCAGCCATAAGGAAAGTATCTATTTATTTATTGCAGTGGATTTGGAGAAGAATTTAACATAAATTTTGGTGGAATCGTTCCACGGCATTCTGTTGGAGACGCTCTCGTGCGTGGGGTTGTTGGAGGGACAGGTAGCGTCTGTCTCGGCCCGGGTTATGGGAGGAAACCGGGAGTGGGTGAATGCATATTTTATCAGGAACATTTAATGGCTGTAGTCGCATAAAAAAGTAATGGATTTACTTGATTTTCATATCTTGAGCTCCTTGAGCAGGAAACACAGAGAGATGATCGCGGTCGCTGGAGGAAGAGCCAAGAATATCTTCCACTTTTATGCGTAAATCCAAACGGAGATACGCACTCTCTTGGGGCAATCCAAATATTAAGGCTTATGTGGCAATACAGACTGGGTTGACTCGGGCCTTCAATCCGTAATAATAAAGCTAAATCATGAATAGACTGCCGGTACAAAAAAAATTGAGAAACCTTTTTACTATGTACTTACATTTAAAGGAAAGTCATCTGAGACATTAAGCTTTGCTACATTGGCTAGGATAGCCAATGCCTCCCAAGAAAGCTGGTATGGTTGCGTGAAGTCCTGAAACGTTCAAAGGATTATTGCAACTAATCCTTTTCAAAGTGTAAAACATTGCACTGTATAAGTATACCTTTTTAACAAGCAAAAACATTGCAAAAAAACATACTAAAGTTTAAAAAAGGCAAAACAAGCAATTGAGCTCTTTAAAAACACAAGGCGTAAAAATGGGACCTGATAAATATAACGTCTGAAAAGTTGTATGTACATATTTACCTTTTCAAAAAGTACAAAACTTGTAATTACTCTTTCAAACATCGCAACGCTTTGTATGTATTAGGCTTTTAAAATGTGCTCAACCATGAATTTGCTTTTTAATTAGTAAGTCCAAACCAACTTTGGCATTAGCGTTTTTAAAAACTGAGAAACGTAATAATAACAACTTACCAAATGGCTTAAAACATCCAGTGGCGCATGTTTTACACTTTATTAAAACGTTTAAAACGTTTTTTGAATAATGTAAGCAATTAAGCTTTTGCTCAAACGTTCATTCAAAAATTGTGTACGCTCTCGGTTATTTAAAAAAGTCGTCCATTATGCCAGTAGACTTTCCAAAAGTTACGTAACGTATAGCAGAGTGCCTTTGAATTCTAAAAATCACATCTTTTTGGGGCAAAATTTCTTTATGACGTAATATATGACTTGCCCCTTATGGGAAAGAGAAACTCTGTACCTGGTGATACGCGTAGTAGGTAGGCTTGTGGCTTGTATCTTTATCTACTCGTGCAATCACATTATTAGACTTGTACATGTGTTCCTCCTTAAAAAAAACTTTCAATTTCAAAACTATTTTTTTTCTTCAATGTGAACCAGGGACACGTGTGCTTAGAGAGACCCAGGTACGCATTATGCACTCGCATAGACTCTCATCCGGCTCCACACTTTCCCGAGGAGGAAAGAAGGATCCATCTTACGAATGCAGAATGACAAGCGCTGAAAACCGACGAAGCATTTGAAAATTTGAAATTTTGATGACAATAATAACATATGAATTTATGAGGGATTCCTTTTATCTCTCCCTTCAATTTTCCCCACTGAACGTACACTTGATAGCCCAGCCGCAGTCCTGCTCCGTCCATAGAATCTTTAAAATATTGCACTGGAACGCGACGGCTATTTGCCTACAGTTACAACTCTAAAATATGACACGTGACAGGACTTTTCCTACACGGGAGATTTTATTGGGACTAGATACATAGGTGTACATAATCCAATATTCTAAGAGTCAAAACGACTTATCTGCCAGTGTGTCCTTTAAATAAATTGTTACAAGTACATAAAGGCACATTGAACTCTTTACCAGTTTGAAAACATAGTAGTGGGTTATTTTTTGTCCTATTTTGAAACGTGTAATTCTAGAGATTCACACCTTTTCAAACACATGCAAATTGGACACTTTTCAATTTTTTGAAAACTTGCAGATAGACATTTTGCACATTTTAAAAAACATGCAAATCGGACACTTTTCACCTTTTCAAAAACATGCAAACAGGACCTTTTGCGCTTTTTTGAAAACAAGCAAATTGGACCTTTTGTAATTTTTCAAAACATGCAAATAGGACAGTTTACACCTTTTCAAAACCATGTAATTAGAACATTTGGCACCTTTTCAAAAACAAGTAAGCAGCACATTTTGAATCTATCCAGAAACGACATCTTACACATTCAAAAATATGTTTACCCAATTTTTGAATAGTAATAATTTACTTATTTGTTATTTGCACTTTTGAAAACTTGTAAATAAGACCTTTTGCATTTTTTTGAAAATATGCAATGACATATTTTTAACCGTTTTGAAAACGTGAAAATTGGACATTTTGTACGTTTTTGAAAACACGCAAATTGGACCTTTTGAAATTTTTCAAAACATGCAAATAGGACAGTTTACACCTTTTCAAAACCATGTAATTAGAACATTTGGCACCTTTTCAAAAACGAGTAAGTAGAACATTTTGAATCCATCCAGAAACGACATTTTACACATTAAAAAATATGTTTACTCAATTTTTGAATAGTAATAATTTACTTATTTGTTATTTGCACTTTTGAAAAACCGTAGCCATCCGCCTCCTCCATTTAAATCGAGGAAGCAGATGGCTCCTTGCATGTAATTAAATAAGCAGATCCCTTTGCCTCTTAAACTAAGTAAATGTCGTACTGCCAAAAAACTGTCCCGAAGTAGAATGTGGCATATGACGGGGAACGCGGAAGCCTCCATGTTTTTGAGCTGGCCAAGATGCTGCTTCTTCCCAAAGATATATTTATTTCTGGAGAAGTCGTTGATACAAAAAAAACGTTAATTTAAAGTCGGTGGTGTTTTTAAATTCAAAGTGAAAAGTAAATCTAAAGTAGACATTTTTATTGACTAATATAATCTAATGCTCCAGCTCATCGTGTGTTCCTTCTGTTGGGTTGTTTCTCGTCGTCGGGGCTTCGGGGTGAGCTCGGGTTGATTTATCGTGCCTTTAGCGTAAACAGGCAGACAGTAGTCATGGGGAGAGTTGGCCGGCTATAGAAATAATAATAAAATGGAATGGAAAAATATACCAAGACGAGAAAAAAAAATAAATAAATAAAAAAAAATAAAAATGTTAATAGTGGATGGAGAGGGCGGGCGTACTACGGGACGGGACGGCGGTGGCGGCGGCGGCGGCGATGGAACTGGAGAAATTATGAATGCCGAGAGAAAGAATTTAAGCAAAGTTTCATCTTTAACTGGAAACTACATGGGAAGCCAAGACAGATCCGGTCTTAGCCCTCTTCCTCCTTCTGTTCTCTAAGTTCACCATCTTGGGCCTCGTAGATACGATTTTTTTTTTATTTATTTCCATCTCCACATGCTGTCTACCTTTCTACATTTATGTACATAGAGTAAGTAAGTAAGAAGCAAAAGGAGGTCTGTATTAGGTATTACTGCTAACCCATTTTAGAAAGGGAATACGGAATTTTTACAAAACTAGAGAAACTTTAGTACCTACATACTTTGTATCTCTTGCTTTTAAGAATAATGGGATACATTATTTGTGTCACTTTGCCTCTTCTGAGACCCGGACGCACTCATCTCGTTGGCAATGATATGTGCACTAATTTATGGGCTGGGGAATATGAGGATGGTTCCTGTGAGAGTATATCATATTTTTGTGGACAGATATTGATAACGTTCCCGCCGTTAGGGGACTGACAAATATTACGTCTCTCAATGAAGTATCCAGGGCCATTGCGAGCCAAAAGATGGATGTGATACATTATATATATTGTTTGAATGGGGAAAGCCAAAATATATTTATTTTTATGTGCGCAATAAGTATCCAATGAACATCCTTTGACAGCCCATTACGACCCTCAAATACATTCATGTAAATAATTATATGTATGCCGATGGCAATGCGTCGTACTACAAATCGAAATATTTCCTATTTACCTAGCTATTTAGGTTTCGAAAAAACTCAAACTTTATTAACATTGTTGTTGAAATCAATGTACGAATTTATACACAATAATGTGAATAGTGAGCCCATTTTTTTCAAAATTAATTTCTAAGAATGGATGAATGACGTAATAGCTGAGAAGCCCCTGAGATTTCTTCCGTAAAAGGTGGCTGGCTCAGAAGATTCAACTGGAAAAATACACGGGAACTGGGATGAAGATGAAGTTAAGCAATAAGACAAAAAAAAAGAAAGTGAGGATAAGCCTGGTGTGTTTGTGCTTGTACTTGTGTGTGTGGGAGTAACGTGGTTTGGGGTAAATGATAATCTTTCCCAGGTTTGTCTACATGTGTGGTTGTGGGGATGGTGTGTGTGCTTAGCTAGGTTAAGGTTGGAGCGGAAGATTAAGCTGGCTCAAAGTGTTGTCTGAGGATAAATGGGACGCTGAAGGATTGGAGTTGGCAATTGTGTGCAGAGTCCGGACTTGTTTCCTTCGCTAATGGAGCAGAGGGTGTGAATGTAAATGGAGTGCAAATGGGTCGTCTGTCCAATAAAATAATCACAACGAGGTTCAGGCGGTGATGAAAAACATCATTGCTTCAAATCTACCTACAAAATTCCTCAGACGAGCACACAGTGCCGTACTTAGAAAGGATGCGGGACGGTGACGTCAAGAGATGATCACAAAATATATGGCCATCATTCTTACATTTGGAAACAAGGTAGAAGCCGTTTGTGGTTTCTACAAACACCAAGATGTTCAAGACTTCACAAATGTTTTTTCAGTTTTAATGCAAAAAACTGTACACATGTTGGATTCAAAAACTATGTTATACCTACGTAAGTTAATTCGCAAGAGTTAAAAAACATGCTGCTATGAACAAGGATATTTTAAAAGCTTGTTTTAAACAGCCGAGGTTTAGCCTAGCTGATACAGAAAAACGTGACAAATATAATGTGTTGTTTTTCAAAAAAGTATTTATTCTGTTCTGTAACTTAAACTTTGTTGTTACTAAGAATTAACATTTTCAGAAGGTGTAATACAAGATATTAAAATTTTCAAAAAGGTCAACACCAGAAATCAACATTTTCAAAAAGAGTCCAAACGTAGAAATTAACATTTTCAAAAATGACAAAACTTGAAAGTAGTATTTTCAAAAAGAGTTCAAACGTACAAATTACCATTTTCAAATAGTCTCAAATTAGAAATCAAAATTTTCAAAAATGACAAAACTTAAAAGTAGTATTTTCAAAAAGAGTTCAAACGTACAAATTACCATTTTCAAATAGTCTCAAATTAGAAATCAAAATTTT
>JAQFZC010003423.1:0-18829 GCA_034695205.1 Dicyrtoma fusca
TATGAGCCCTTAGTCTATCTAAAACGTTGAAGTCCGTGTCAGTCTCAGCATCCCACATGGTCATAGGCTATACATAGTCACCATACCAGTCAACAGGTAGTACCTACATATGACTGGCAGTACCCCCAGCACACACAATACATAGCCAGACCACCAGCAGTAGCTACCTCACTCCCTAGTATCTAGTCCATCACATTCTAGTCCATCACTAGACTAGTTACTAGTCTATCCCCATTTAAACTCACACTATTCGTAGTTTCTCGTCAGGTTTTACACTAACTAATCGTCACCTTCCAATGCCAATAAGGTTCTGATTCTAATCTGGCTCAAACTTTTCATCTCATCATTCAATTCCACGCGATTAGCCAATAGTTTCACTTATTTTCATTATTTTTCATCAATATTATTATTCACAAAAATAATAAGTTGTAATTGTTAGTTAGCAGCTGCCGCTAGTGCTGTTCATAAAGTTATAGCATCAGAACATCAACTTCAATCTGTAACACCACTATTTGCACTTTTTAAAACATTAAACGGCTCTTTTAAGCAGCGATATATAATTATGAACCAGCTTGTTGTAAGCTTTTACCCTAGCAAGCTAAGATGATCAATTTTTTACCTTATACACTTCTTATCTCACTTTCTGCTTTTCTAAAAAAAACTTACTTTTCTATTACAAACGTTTTAAGAACTAAAAGTACGTTACACACACTTTACATTTTCAAAAATAACCTTATACTTGTCCTTTATTTTCCTTACTTTTTCCAAAAATTGCTTCTATGAAGTGGCGTCACTGTTGCCAACAAAAAACTCTTTTAATAATATTGAGGGCCCATTTATTTTTGAAATTATTTATTTTATTGTAATTTTCTCTAACGAGCTAACTAAATAATGTGAATTCCATTTTCTGTCTGCATTATTATAATATACTCTTGGCTTCTTGCGCTTGCAACCCATGCAAAACTATCATATAGAATTCTATCGGTTTCACCTATCGGCGAGATCTGTCGGATTTTGGGACGTTCTCCGAAACAAATTTCCTACAGAGTCAACTGTCGGATCCTACGGTTCAGTCTGTAGGACAAAAATAATAAGCTTCCTACCGCGACGGGGATTCGAACCCTGGACGCACGGGCTGCAGACTTGCACGGATACCACTGCACCACCAAACTAATATATACGGTGATAGGAGATTAAATGTACTTATGCCATGGGTCGAATTTTTTAAAAACCCGTTTTTAATAAAAAAATAATTATGAATAATTTATTTTTGGAACGACATTATGTACATTAACACATTTTACACTTAATGCGTAACGTTTTTTAAATTTAAAGACCTTCGTCATTAGAGATAAAAATGCGAACTTGCAAATGTGTCATTAAAATTTTTTGTAAATTAATTTATTAATATTTTTTGAATGCATGCTATTGTTTTGAAGAGTAAACATGGCACAATTTAAAACATAATAAGCAGAAACGTGTAGGACAGTAATAAAAAACTCCTACAGTATGAACTATCGGAAACTGTAGGAAAAGTTAGATAATCCGAAGGAGACATTTTACGATAGGATCCTAACTCGTATTTCTGCGCGGGAAGGATGCAACAAATACTTTCTTTCCTTACGGATATTTTCAGTTTGTTTATAAAACAAAATATGGTTCTAGAACCATTCAAACTTCTTTTTTAGTGTGCTCATTTTAAAAATATTCAAGGTATACAAACTTTACATTTTAAACTACCTACTAGACGATCGCTCGCATTGGGCACACTTTTGACAAAACTTGAAATTTTCTGTTTTAATTTGAAATATAAACCTAAAACAAAGGGATTCGCCCCTTGTTTTTAAGCTTTGAACTGGCCTCTTACAGACCTCACGCCTACGGCGCTTGTCACTAATTCCGCGCAGTACTAGCATCTTACAGATCCTAGGCCTACGGCGCATGCCACTCATTTTGCCAGTACTGGCCTTTCACAAATCCTAGACCTTTGGCGCCTATCACTCAATCCGCGCAGTACTGGCCTCTTACAGACCCTCCGCTTTCTGCGCATTTCACTCACTTAGTGCAGTACTGACCTCTTACAGAGCGTAGGCCTACAGTGCATGTCATTTAATCCGCGAAGTACTGGCCAGTAACAGATCCTAAGCCTACGGCGCATGCCAAACATTCCACGCAGTACTGGCCTCTTACAGACCCTAAGCCTACGGCGCATGTCGCTTATTTCGAACAGAACGGGCCTTTTCAGACTGTAGGCACACGGCGCATGTCACTCAATCCTCGCAGTACTTACCTCTTACAGACCCTAAGCCTGCGGCGCATGTCGCTCATTCTGCACAGTACTGGCCTCTTACAGCTTCTAAAAAAATTTGATGCGCAGTGGCCAAGATCTTCCGTTTAGTGATTACCAGCTTCACTCTGCCCTCCCCTAATCCGCACCTACTGCTAGAAAGCAGGCCGACTCCGGAAGAGTCCTCAGAGACTCCAGGTTACCGATCTTTCTCCAGTCCAACAACCACTGAACGCAAATCAAAAGAAAGCGTGTCGTCCCTTGTGTCCCAAAGCAACCCCAACACTGGCAAGGTCTCATTTTTCATCGGAGACGATACAATTTCTGCATTTTGCGTTTTTGCCCAACCCCGAAGCTCCATCTGAGCGGAAGCTAGCAGCTTTGTAGAAGTGTGAATGAAGTTTTGAACTTCATCTCCATAGTCCATGCTTACAACAGAGTTGTCGACATAGAGACTTTTTCGCAAAAGTTCGGCTACTTCCCTGTCCTCTGGTAAACTCTGGTCTAGATGTGAATTTAAGGTAGGTGCCAACAAGAACGGACTGGATTTCACTCCGAAAACTAATCGACAATGCCTGTAGATGCACTCTGTTTCGTTTGCTATCCACAGAAATTTCAAGAAGTTACGGTTCTCTTTCCGCACCCCTATTATTAGAAATGCTTTCCTAATATCAGAAATAACACCAAACCTTTTTTCTCGAAACTTCAGCAGTATGTCAATAAGTTTCTCAATCAAATTAGGTCCAGCCTCAAGGCAATCGTTAAGTGATGAAAAGCCTCCACTTCTTGTCGAAGCATCAAAAACGGGTCGAATCGGAGTCGTGGTACTAGTTTCCTTGAAGACTGGCCGATGCGGAAGGTAAGACCCTAAACTCGCTTTCTGGGGTTGAACTCGCTCGATTATTCCGCACTCGCGCCATTCGTCAAATATCTTCTGATAGCTAGATACCATTTGCCTTTTTTTAACTTACGGACTGTAGAATGGAGCCTTCTTCGTGCTGCTTCCAGGTTTTCAGAAACTGGGGGATGCCCTTTAAGCCAGGGCAAAGATACCACGTATCTTCCTTCGGCATCCCTCTGTGACGTCTTTCGGAAATGATCCATAGCAGCATTTTCCAACTCTGCTTGACTCTGAGTTGTAGAAGGATCGGTAATGCCCAGCAGATCTAACTTCTATAGATCCTGGATGTTGGCTACGCTCACATGAAGTGTGTTAACGGTGGCTGCGGTTTGTCCTATTTCACCAACTTCTCGAAATTTCCCCATCAGTGTCCATCCAAGTAGGGTCTCCATAGCCACGGGTCCCGTCGACAGGCAGTACATGTTTCCTGTAAACAAACAGCCTAGTACATCCGCCCCTAAAAGCATATTAATTTCACGCAACTAGGGACCGGTGTCAGTCAGTAGTATTCCATTTTCCCGACGTTCATCCAACCACGGTACGTGGGGTACGACAGGCACATAACCGCATAACTGTTTGTGATCCATAACTTTTACTTTGGTCGAAAAGTCACCGCTCATTGGACTTAATATTACTTCAAAAACATTATGGAAGGTCTCATTTGACGTGTGCCCCCCAAATAAGCTATGTATTAACCTAGTTTCTCCCACCCGGCAAAGTTTTAAAGCTCCTGCAGCTTTCGCGCTGATGAAGCTATGCTGTGACCCTGTGTCCAAAAAAGCTCGAACTCTTCGTGCTTCGGACTCTCCTTTTATTATAACTTCTAACGTTTGCAAGAGCACCCCAGATGAAGAATAATTGGAAAGAGCGGCAACATGACCAGAGCTACTACTACTTTGAAAATTAGTACCCGATTGATTTAAGGGTTTTTTAGTCTCCGTTCCTTTTCGTATTTTATCCGCTTCTCTACACATAACTAGGTATGATCCTTGCCGCATGATTGACAAGTCGGCCTTGTTTTACACTCTCTTCGGAAATGCCCTATCTTTAAACAGGAAAGACAAGCCTTCTGTTCCCGTAGCTTCTTTCCCTTTTCTTCTAAGCTAAGTATTTTTTGCTTCGTAGTATGCAGAGGATTTGTGATTGCCTTTTCCTCAAAAGACACAGTTACATTTGAAAGGGGACTGCCTATTAAAAAGTTCAGTAGCAGTTGGACAGTAAGCGTCTTCACCAGTATATTTGGGTCTTTGTCCACTTGTCGATGACCTACCACTCCACGAGCCTTTTAACATCGCCATTCGTGCTTCGCTTTCAACTTCGGTTCAAAGAAACCCCATCAAATGCTTCAACCGTTCGTTTTGATCCATAGTCTCCCCAACCCTCTTCCTTTCCCAGACTCAAAGCCTCTTTGGGTAGTGCCGACTCAACTAATGGATACATACCTGCCATTGTACTTTCTGAACTAACCCCCAAAGACTCTAATGCTCGTAGCTGCGTGGCTAACTGATCGTACAGAACAGTAATGGAACTCTTCTCCTTGCCTTTGTGAAGGACTAAACTAAGAAGCTCCCTAATATAAAGTTCAACTAGTACATCCTCCTTCCCAAAACGCTCACGTAGGTATTCTATGGCTTTGGGATAATTCTCGGCAGTGGGAGGAAAACTCTCGATTACTACCCTTGCTTTAGACTTTGCTACCGTGGCCTGAAGAAGGTACTGAAACTTATCTTGGTCCGCAAGATCCTCATCCTTATGGACAGAGCTGAATTGGCTCCAGAAGCCGAGCCATTCCTTCGGATCACCACTGAATTTTACCCACTCCAGCTTAGGTAGGTGGTACTTCTTTTTCCTGGGTAAACCCGCACTAGCCGCACTGCCGACAACACTAGGAGTCTAGGAGCTTGAAGTTCTTGTGGCGGAGATTTCACTTTGGAGTTGATTGCAGCCTCTAGATCCAAAAACTGGTCCCTGTACGACTGGACCCCTTCAATTTCCTGATCAAAATCCTCTTGGGTTGAATCAGCTGTGGAGATAAACTCATCCTCAATCTTCTGATCTAACTCCACGAGCTTTTCTCTTGAAGACTGTAGCCGTCTGAACAAGTTAAAAATTTCTTCCTTATCCGCTTCATCTTTTGCTAGCTCTAACTTCACTTTATTTACCCCCTTAGTAAATAGTGTCCGAACGGAGCCTCGAAGCTTATTAAGAGTTTCCATTTCCAGAACTATGTTTATACTTAAAAACTCAAACAGTTCAACTCAGTCCCTCACTTTTGCACTGCTCACTGTGTTCAGTGTGTTAAAATTATGTAACTCGATACTTTTAAAACACTTATGTTCGTGTATTCACCGAATACTCATCCTGGCAAGATCGCCAAATGTTGAGAGTGAGCCCCAGATTCCCCTTCCCTGATGAAAGTTAAAAGAGAAGGTAGACTCAAAAGTTAGTGCTAGGATGCGTAATGGTGAATGATGGTGTATGCTGTTACCCTCAAGAAAACGTAGTTAGAAAACCTCCTAAATCTCCGAAGTTATTTAATTTCTAATTAAACAGTTTAGAATTTATTAAACACTTAGTATTCAATAATTTAACTCTTGCAAGAAAATAGGATCAACATACAAATACGACCACAATCGACAATTGTAAAAGTCACAAATAACGAGCAACGAGCCCGGAGTCCACTGCTTCCATATGCTCCACCCACACACTCAAGACTAGCGTGTTCCACTCGACGCACACACACTTACACGAAATGGCGGTTGCCTGATCTACTCAATGTGGTTGCTGTATTGGCGGCCCACGCCACACATCTTTTCCCACTAGCTCTCTATCCTATTGAAGTTACTAAGGTTTTCACCTATGCCGATTCTAACACCTACATATCCGGGGCCTACCGCTCATGTTACTCATTTTGCGCAGTACTGGGCTCTTACTGACCATAAGACTACGGCGCACGTCGCTTATTCTTGGCAGTAATAGCCTTTTACTGACGCTGGGCGTGCGGCGCTTGTTTCTCATTTCGCGAAGTGTTGTTATCTAACAGACCCTAGCACTATGTCGCTTTTCCATCATTTCCCCAAGTACTGGATGTTTACAGGCCTATTGCGCACGTCACTTAATCCGCGGTGTGTAGGTTTCGTACACACCCCAATCCTGCGACGCATGTCACTTATTCTGCTGATTACTGGCCTCCTACAGTCTGAAGGCCCACGGTGCATGTCAGTCATATAGTGCACTACAGTGCACTCGCGACATAGTGTACCTCTTCATAGATACTTCCACATAGTGTACTAAAGCTACTGTCCCTGGAGGCGTATTCTGGGGGGCTTGCTAGACCCCTAGCAACCTATCCTTAAGCATAGGTTGCTAGACTTTAGCAAGTAGCTCAGAATAAGGCCTTGAATGCTTTGCGGAATAAGGGACAAGTGCCGTAGGCTAAGGGTCTGTGAAAGACTAGTACTGCGCAGAATTAGTAGCATGCGCCTTATACATACCGTCCATAAGAAGCCATTACTGCACAGAATGGGTGGCATGCACCGTAGGCCTAGAAGCTGTAAGAGGCCAGTACTGTGCAGAATGAGTGACATGCGCCGCAGGCTTGGGGTCTGTAAGAAGTCAGTACTGCGAGGATTGAGTGACATGCGCCGTGTGCCTACAGTCTGAAAAGGCCCGTTCTGTTCGGAATAAGCGACATGCGCCGTCACCTTCTACACACATCCTCATCCCGCGCAGTCCTTACCTCTTACAGATCGTACGCCTACGGCGCATGTCACTCATTCCCTGCAGAACGTTTCTCTTACAGACCGTGGACCCACAGCGGATATTACTTATCCCGCGCAGTACTAGTCTCTTACAAATCCTAGGCCCACTGCGCATGCTACTTATTCTGCGCAGTAAAGATTGCCTATAGGTCGTAGGCGTATCCCGCAACTTTCTCATTACACGCAGTACTGGCCTCTTACAAGCATTGGAACTACGCCGCACGGGAATCATTTTGCGCAGCGCTGGCCTCTTACATACCCTAGGACAACGGCGCATGTTGCTCATTCCGCGCAGTATTGGACCCTCACAAATCCAAGAAGTTCATGTAGAACCTACATTTACGGCGCCTGTTTCTCAATCTGCGCAGTACTGGCCTATTACAGACAGTAGGCGCAAGATGCGTGTTGAGTCGTTACGCGTAGTACTGATCACTTAGAAATTCTAGGCCAACGGCGCATGCCACTCTATCCGCACATTACTGGCCTCCTACATACCCTAGGCCCTTGGCGCATGTTACTCATCCCGAGCAGTAGTGACGTCCTACAGACCGTAGACCCACGGCGCGAGTTACTTGTCCCGCGCAGCACTGGCCTCTTACACACCCTTGGCGATTGGTGCACATTACTTATCCCGAACAGTAGTGACCTCTTACAGACCGTAGGCTCAAGCCGCATGTTACTCATCCCGAGCAGTACTGGCCTCTTGCAAACACATGACTAACAGCGCTTGTAACTCATTCTGCGCAGCAGTCGCATCTTACAAACCCTAGGCCTACAGCGCATGTTACACATTTGGGTCCTACTTATCCTTGGCTTACGGCGCATTTCACTCATTTCGGGTAGTGCTGGCCTCTAATCAAACAGAAGCTAGGCTGATGGCGCACGTCACCCATTTCGCAAAGTACTGGACTCTGGCAGACCGTGGGCCCAGGGGCATGACATTCCTTATTCGCAGTACTGGCCTCTGAACCCTTGGCCCACGGCGTATGTGGCACATTCTGCGCATCACTGGCCTCTTACAGACCCTAGGCCCAAGGCGCATATTGCTCATCTCAGGCAGTACTACTGGTCTTTTACAGATCGTAAGCTCACGGTGCATGTTGCTTAATCCGCGCAATACTGGCCCTTTACATAGCCTCGGCCTGCGGTGCATTTCACTTATTCCGGGCTGTGCTGGCCTCTAATCTAACAGACGCCAGGACCACGGCGGATGTCAGTCATCCAGCGCACTACTGGCATCAGACAAACCTTTATCTTACGGTGCATGTTAATAATTCCGCGCATTACTGGCCTCCTTCAGACATTAGTCCAACGGCACATATCACTTATTCCGCTTATTTATCGCCTCTTACATACCCTAGGGCTAGAGCTCATATCATTCATTTAGTGTAGTACTTGCCTTTTACAGAGCGTTGGCCCCGGGCGCACGTCACTCATTCCGCGCAGTACTGGCCTTTTACTGATCATACAGCGGGTAATTTTGCTAAACGTTCGTTCTAGTGTTATATTGGTGCAAGGATTTAGAAAAGAATGCCATATGCAGGGATCTCTATTTTCGGCTGGTGGGCAAGCTAAATTACGGTCTCTGAAATAGTTGCTTGAAGTTGCAGATATTGCTTTCTGTAGATTTAACATATGCATTTGGTGTTGGTTTGTACGTTGAACGTTATGAATTTGTTAAAACGTTATTTACGTTGATTCTAGAGTTTACGACAGTTTACTGTGGTTTGGATCTGTAAATTTAACATAAAAAAGCTTTTTTTCAAATTATGGACGTTGAATCTACAGTCCCAAACCAAGAATGTTAACTCTGCAGAAAGCATTATCTACAATTTCAGGCAACTGTTTCAGATTGTGTAATTTGGCTTGCCCGCCAGCACTTTTAAATGTCTGAAAACTGTACATTGTATACAGAGGGCTGTGTCCCTTGTTTTCTAGCTATTTACTGGCCCCTTTCACACCATAAACCTACGGGTTACTTTGTTGTGCATTCGTGGAAGCACCCTCAAAGTATTGCGGTAATTTCTTGAACTTCAACAACTTCTCAATCCAAACGCATTCAAACCCTTACCTACAAACTTTCAATTCCCTAATTCGGCTATTAATAAATAGTATCGTTTTCTATTTTTCTAATTCTGCCGATTTAGTCATCATTTATTCACAATTCTGCACTTTCATCGAAATCATACAAGAAAAGCCGTTTATAACTGAACATTTTATGTGATGTATTTGGCATCATGGGTTAACACTGCAACTTTTTGAAGTACGGTGAGCTGATTAGTGGCTTCCATCTGCACTTGTTTGATGAGATGAATCGAAAGTGGATTTGAAATGTTGAATGTGAACTTTTAACTGGTAGTTTGAATATGAGATTCAAGTTTATGAAATAATTTCATGCACCTATCTTGGCACATTGAATACTAATTAAATAAAATGTGTACAAATGAAAGCCATCATTAATTCCGTACAGTTAGAATGCATGAAATGACAAAAAGTTTTTGACTACCACAAATATTAAACTATAACATGTGAAATGTGAATTGAGTATGTGATGTATTTGACATTTCATGCCATGCTCTCGATGTTCTTAATAATTAATGGCTTTATTCGTAAATACCTTATGATTTTAACTCTAATCTATACACGTGTACATTTCATGTCGATGTACAATTCACATTCCTCAAAAAATTGAACTCACATGTATGTACAACACATTAGAAATTCACATTTACTGCTTTACTTTTAGTCCTAATTATAATTCAATGCATTCTTTAATTTGTACAATTTCGTGCTATCACTAATCAAATGTTAAATGTCAGCTGATGGCTGTACTCTCGATTCTTATTAGTATAAAAATTCAATGTATTCTAAATTATGTTCAGTCTACTTTGCAGTATACTTCCACAATTTAAATGTCTACAGACGATTTAGAATATAATTCAAATATATGATATTTAATGCCATGCTCGCGATGTTCTTAATTATTGATGGCTTTATTCGTAAATATCTCATGATTTTATCTTTAATCTTTACACGTTCACAGTTCATGTCGATGTACATTTAACATTCCTCAAAAATGTAAACTTACATGTTTGTATGTCCAACATATTACAAATTCACATTTACTACTTGACGTTTTGTCCTCATTATAATTCCATGCATTCTATAATTTGTATAATTTTTTGCTATCACTAATCAAATGTTAAATGTTAGCTGATGGCTGTACTCTCGATTTTTATTATTATAGAAATTCAAAGAATGTTGTAAGTAATGGTTAAGTTTAGAGTGAGTAAAAGATAGAGTAACGACTAATAGGAGTATTACGGTAGTCCGTAAGAAGTTAGCGTATGCGAGTGGGTGTAGAAGCAAGAGACGGGAAGTCCGTTGGAATTGTATGCGAGAAGTTGGAGCGTCTGGAGCACAGACGGCAGATAGGATTTAGGCGTTGAAGTGAGAACAGGTAAGCGAAGTGTACTGAGCGAATCTTGGAATTTGGGAATTATTTGGAAATTGAATAAAAGTCTATTAAGACGATTTTGTGAACAGAGACTATTGAGTAGATCTGTATCTAGTGGTAACTTTATTAAGTCATCCTTTTAGTTAAGTGTGATTATTATTTAGTAATTATTTAAAGATAGATTTAGGAAAAAGGCGAATTTCCATTCAGGTTTGCTTCTTCATGAGTGACCTCAGGTCATAACCAGAGCGAGTGCTAAAGTAGTTACGTTTAGTCCTATCTCAACCTCCATAAAATCGCCAAGATGATTAGTAAGTTAGTAAGACAGTTAGTCATTAGTTTAGGAAGAGCGAACAGGAGTCCGAGGGCATCGTAGGCTTTTAGTCAAGTGGCTAAAACCACGAACGTTTCAATGTTCAATGTACAGTTTAAGTTGCCACTTCATTCTTTCTTGTTAGAGAAATTCCAATCAACCATGCCGTCAAAACCCAATCCTTGATTCTACATTCCTGAAGCTGCCTTACTAGAACCTTTCTTAATGAATCTAAACCCTATCGAATCCTTACCTCTTTAGATGTTCCTAGACCGCCATTTGATACACATCTGACTAGATATTTTTAGCCTTCGGACCGATACACACATCAACTATCTATTCTCAATCCATAATCATTCAAATTTAAACCTACGAACTTTCAATTCACTTATTTGGCAAGTAATAAATAGTATCATTTTATATTTTTCTAATTCTTCCGACTTAGTCATCATTTATTCACAATTCTGCACAAGGGCGTAGCTTGGGGGAGGGGGTGCTCGGGTGCCCGTGCACCCCCCGAAAATTGTAAATATGCACTAGGTATTTCATTCAAATAATGGAAACCTATATTCTGTTTTCTGGTTTTCTGCTACAATAGTGCGGATTTAATGCAATCGTAAAAATAAGTAGGTACCTAAAAATAGGTACAATGCCTAATCGCACCACCTTGTGACAGCCTGCACGCCTGCACTTTTCCAGTAAATTCACATTCACGACCGTTTGATGAATGCTTCTTTAAACTGAAACTCTACACAGTAGTAAACCAACTCTCACTTAAAAGTAGGTTATAATTTGCAGCAGGGTTTAAAAGAATTAAAATGGAAACCACAGTCAAGCAGTCAAAAATTACAAGTTTTTTGTTACCGAAAGAACGACAGTGCATTGCAGCTTCTGCTGTTCAAAAAGTCAAAGTTCACAGTCAAGATCAATCTGTAGACGTTAAATGTATCCCGTTAAAAATCAGCAAATCTAGCCCTAGTCCATATATTTTAAAGTCAGACGTAGCGTATTTAATTACAAGTAGAACATCCAACCAAGTCTACTCCAAAGAAGAACAAATACAGATTTTAAGTCTAAAACTTGAAGTAGACGACGATTTTAAGTTTTCATTTACGCAATTTGGAGGTGTACAGAGATCGTTTCAGGTAATACATACTGGAATTTCTTTATTAATTAAACTTTAGGCAATTATTAGTAGTAATATTTTGATGCAATGAATTACTTAAGTTACCTACGACATGCGTTTAGCCCATACAGCATTCAGTTTGGTATTAATTCTGTCTGTATCAATTGATGAAAGTTTAAATTCAAACGTACCCGTGGTTGCTATATTCCGTTGCCTTAGACAAAGTGTTTTGTAAGGAATGCGTTGCTCGGGGCATTAGCTTAGTGGGAAAAGATAGTCATGAAGTATCAGGTCCAATAGTCGGTGAATTTTCCCGTTGAAACAAAGCTTTTAAAAAGTTTAAAATACATAATTGTAAGTACTGAATATAAACGCATTGAAGCAGATCTAATTACACATTTTTTCCGTCATTAGCAGAAACTCTAAATTAAAAATGGTTTCAATTTTTAGCTTGCAGTTATCATGATCAAGCATGCACTGACAACGAAGGATTTGCATTAGTTGCGGCCAATAAGAGAATATTAATTGCATCGCAGCTTAATTTACAGCCAACTGTGAAAGCTAAGAGAAATATAAATATTTTAGGACATATAATTGAGTCAACTGTTTTTTGCGGACGCCAAGGAATACCATTAAGAGGCCACCGTGAATCTGATTCAAGTAACGGTAACTTTGAAGCCCTTTTAAAGTATCGCATTCAATCTGGAGATGAAGTTCTTAAAGCTCACATGCTACAATCTCTTAAAAATGCTCTTTACACAAGCCCAGAAATTCAAAATTAACTCATTACGATTTGTGGTGATTATGTACTTTTTTTTATTGTGGATAGAGTTAACTCTGCAAAGTGTTTTTCAGTTCTAGTGGATGAAACCACAGACATTTTTACCGTTGAACAGTTAGTTATCAGTGTGTGTGCGATACTATGACGAATTAGAAAACAAAATGCGGGAAGATTTTCTGACTTATGTGCTCGTGGCAGACTTAACTGGGGATGCTTTAGCCAAAACAATACTATCCAAGCTAACCGACTTAGGTATACATCTTAAATACTTAAGAAGACAAGGCTATGACGGGGCGGCTAATATGAGTGGAGTATTTAAAAGTGTTCAGACATGAATTAAACAATGTCATCCTACAGCTCTTTACACACATTGCTCAAACCATAAACTAAATTTAGGCATTGGTGCTGCTTGTTCTATTAGTGAAGTTCAAATGACATTTGCGGTGGTAAGCAAAGCAATCAAATTTTTTTTAAGTCAACTAAAAGATATAATATTTTTACAAAAAATGTCAAACATTCAAGTAAACCCAAGAGATGTTAAAAACGGCTAGTCAAGATGTGTGAGATTCGTTGGGTTGAACGCCATGATTGTATTCTTCGATTTGTTGAACTTCTGCCTGTAATCGTTGAAATGCTGCAAGAAATACATGACATGCCTAGCAGTGATGCCAAGACAAAGTTGAAAAGTAAAAAGCTCCTATCAAATATCAAGAGTTCGTCATTTCTCATTGGATTGTTTTGTTCAAAATAATTCCTTTCACTTACTCTGCCTCTTACCAAGAACCTTCAGTCTAAAGATTTAGATTTGATTTCTTGCTTGGAAATGGTGAAGCAAACGATTTCTGTCATGAATACTTTGCGACAAACAGCAGATACAGAATTTTGCAAAATATTTAATGAAATAAAAAAAAATATGTGACGATCTAGGAATTGAAGTAAAGCTTCCTCGTAAAGTAAGTCGTCAGCAGTTTCGGCCCAATTATCGTACAAACAATCCAGAAGCTTTTTATCGCCAATCAATTTACATTCCGATTTTGGACCATTTTATGGCAGAATTAAATTCAAGATTTGATCATACGGACAAAAACATTGAGCTACTGGTGCTGTTACTGCCTTTAAAAGTTCAAACTGTCGCAGATTCTCATTATTTTGATAAAATGATAAAATTCTATGCTGAAGATGTTAGCGGTCAAGAGAAACTTTTTGACGGTGAATTTCGTCGTTGGAAAGATAAATGGGCACAACATGCATTAGCTCCTAAAAACGCCATTGAATCGTTGGTTGCTTGTAACAATGTATGCTTCCCAATCATTTACAAGCTTCTGAAAATATTATGTACCATTCCAGTGACAACTGCTACTGCAGAGAGAAGCTTTTCATCGTTGAAACGATTAAAATCGTACTTATGTAGTACTATGGTTCAGGATCGACTAAATGGACTAGCAGTACTTCATATTTATAAAGAAGTTGAGATAGTTATTAAAGATGTAATACAGGCATTTGCTGTGAAAAAAGCTCGTGCATTACATTTTCTGCTTTAGTATAAGAATTAAAAAATAAATTGCAATTTCACACTGAAAACACTGCCTTGTTATTCCCCATTTTGTATTGAGCACCCCCGAAATCTTGCTTCAGCTACGCCCTTGATTCTGCACTTTCATTGAAATCATACCAGAATATCCGTTTATATTTTAACATTTGCTGCCCTCGCTTGTGATGAAAACTTGAACTATTGTTATTGTTTAGTGTTAAATGTGCTATCAGTCCTGCGAACATTATGGTTCTCGTACAAAGTTTGTGTCACTGTACATTTTGGATTGCCCACAAGAGGCGATCTTCCAAAACTCCAGCAAACTTGTGAAGTGTCAATGAAAGATCTCCCTGTGGTCAATCCGCAGGTAAAATCGATCACGGCTACAGCAGTTTTAAGTGGCTGTAGTCGCAACTCTGAGCTCATCAGCAGCCATACCATGTCCTTTGGAGTTCCAGCTTAAAGTTTGGGATGCCGTCCCCCTGATCAGAATGATGGCTAGAAACATTTCCCTCACAAGGACTGGGAATCTCTTTACTCAAGTTTGGCTACAGCATTCAACGGTACTGGTTGTTGGGGAAATCTCAGCTTATCTGGAGCTCAACGCAATTGGATGTAGTTGTTCACGAAAATTAACGCAAAAGAAAATAGCTATCGGCTCAACGCAGCTAGGTTATTTACTCATCACATGATTAGCATCGTCCATTGAAGGAGTGTCAATGTCCTAACGAAGAAATCTTGGCTTCCCAGCGACGGCACTTTGAAAGTTTCGATTCAACACCCTCAATCCGCATTTACGGTTGGTGGCTGCCCTCCAGTACAAAACAATACATTGATCTACGGATGGTTAGTGTAAAATCAACACGAATATACGGAAAAACACGGTGTCCCCTGTTCCAGACAACAGGGGCACTTCCTCATCTTAAGATTGGCATGTTCTACCAAAGAAATGTCAAATACTCATCGAAGCCATTTCAGCTACACCAGAGACGGAACTTTTTACGTTTCGATTCACCTACAGATGCACGAGCAGTTTCATCACAATGGATGCCCACCTAGTGCATTAACATTCAAGATTGGCGTTTCAGTGCCTTCAGTATGGTAGATGAAAGTCAACTCCTATGCAGCTTTTTCAACAAAAGCGAAGTGATCTACCATTATATTCGAACCACAACAGTGTAATTTACCCTAGTGCAACATTTACAGCCTGGTCTTTAACCTGGAACTTCAACTTATATTTTACATATTTTATTGCTTATATTTATGTACTAATCAAACTTAAGTATTTATAATTTCATGCCATTCTAACTGTTCATTACTTATGATGGCTCTTATTCGTAAACATTTCATCATAGTAATTTCTGTGCCGAGATGGGTAGAGAACATTAATTACAAATTCAAACTTCGTGTGTGTCTATTAAATTAAGTAACGTAAACATTCAACATTTCAAATGTTTTATCGATTCATCTCATCAAACAAGAGCCGATGAAAACCACCAATCAACTCACTGTAGTTCAATAGTGCAGTGTTAATCCTCAAATTAACAACCTACTACAATGTAATTTTGCCCCCAACCCTCGTCATTTATTTCCTGACCTTTTACAAATAGTCAGCCTGGGGAGTATGTTCAGTCTACTTTGCAGTATCCTTCCACAATTTATTTGTCTACAGATAATTTAGAATACAATTCAAATATTTGTCATTTTATGCCATGCTCTCGATGTTTATAATTAACAATAGCACCACTTGTAAGCTTTTTATGATTTTATCACTAATCTTCACGCGTTTCACATTTTATGTCAATGTTAAATTGTTAACAATTTCTTAAAAGCCTACACTTACATTTATGTACATGAAATTACTCGTTACTTGATAACTCGATGTTCACTTCGTACTTAAGATTCCCTGAATTCTGAAATCTGTATAATTTTATGCCATAAGTAATCAAATGTAAAATATGCTGATAGTTGTACCTTCGCTTCTTATCAATGTGTAAGCTTTTAAGAAATGTAAAGTAAACATTGACATGAAATGTGAAACGTGTAAAGATTAGTGATAAAATCATAAGAAATTTACAAGTCGTGCCATCGTTAATTATAAACATCGAGAGCATGGCATGAAATGACAAATATTTAAATTATATTCTAAATTATCTGTAGACAAATAAATCGTGGAAGGATACTGCAAAGTCGACTAAACAGAAAGCGGTATCTACAATTCCATACAGCTTTTTCAGAGTCTGTAATTTGCCTTGCCCGCCGGCCGACTTTCTAAATGCCTGAAAACAGTACTTTGTATACAGAAGGCTGTGTCCCCTGTTTTCTAGCTGTATACTGGCCCCTTTTACACCATAAGCCTACGGGTTACTTTATTGTGCATTTGTGGTAGCACCCTCAAAGTATTGCGGTATTTTCTTGAAATGACAGAAATAGGTTTGTACATATATAGCACGTGCTCCAGACAAAATCTAATAGGGAATACGTGCGTGTGCATACAAAAACCACAAAAATGCAAGTTTGACCATCAGGATGCCCTGATACTTGCCGCGCGCTCATTAGTTTCGGATTCTACTCATCAGAGGCTTTCAAATGTTGTATCATGTGTGCGTGTAACATTATTTTTTTATTTTTGCAATAAAACACAAAATATCGATTTTGACCCTCACGATGCCCATATATTTGCCACCCGCTCATTATGTTTTTATTCTACTCATCAAGGGCTTTCAAATGGTGTATTATGTGTTTGGTAACCCTTTTTTTATTTTTTTGCAAAATAACCACAAAATCGCGATTTTGACCATGAAGATGGTAGCATACTTGCTAGGACCTTTTGGTGTTTGGAATCTACTTATCAAGGGTTTTCTAACAGTGTATCATATGTGGCTATAACTTCATTTTTAATTTTGTATACAAATTTTAGGAGAGTCGAAATTAACCTACTTCGCAAGATTCAACCATTATAGAATAAATTATTTCAATACAACGGGCTGTGCCCCTTGTTAGCTTTTAATAACAGGTCTCATACAGGTTTTGCAATGCGTTTGCGCAATTACCCTCCAAATATTGGAGCAATTTCCAGACAAAACATAGGTGGGTACGTGAGCGTACATACTAAAACCACAGAATCGCGATTTTGACCCCAAAGATGCCCACATACTCTATGCTACCTTTTCGTTGTCTGGATACACTCTTCAAGGGCATTTAAACGGTGTATCACATGTGCGTCTAACTGCATTTTTTAATTTTTTCCCTTAATTATGTAAGATCTTTAGAAATTAGAAATTAAAAATCAATTTTAAAATAATAGTATTGATCACAACACAAAGGATTGAAATTTTTCATGTACTATAAGTTGCTATTAATTGTTCATAATAAATTACAAAAACAAGGGCTACGCCCTTGTTTATTATCTTTTGGCCTCTTACTGGCCTCTTACACACCGTAGGCCTACGGGTAAATTTGTTACACATTTGTGCAAGTCCGCCCCAGGTATTTTGGTAATTTCAGGTTTTTTAGGTTTAATTTCCGTCTTTTAAATGCTATGACCTTTACGGTTTTGAAATCTACTCGTCAAGGGCTTTACAGTGGTGTATCACATGGGTGTATGACTCCATTTTATTTTTTTTTCTAAAAAAACACAAAATGTAAATTTTGACCCCGAAGATGCCCACATACTTCCATCCACCTTTTCGTTTGCTTGATCTACTTTTGAAGGGCTTTCGAATGATTTATCATGTGTCCGTACCCCCATTTTTATTTTTTTTCCAAATTATAGGAGAGAGTAGAAATAACGCTTCCCAGCTGTGGAAAATGCAATGGCTTTGACAACTATAAGCGCCTTAATAATTTGCACGAGTTTAACATACGAAGTGCAGTTATGTTTATTGACAAAACAAACATAATAAAGATGCAATGGAGTTTGTGACGTACGAATGTATTCAATTATTGTAAAAATGATTAACGATTAACTGCAACTAAGTGATCTCGAATTATATACAGCGTCCTACTATATTTCTGACATTGGCATTGAAAATGAAACGATATCATTGAAACGTATATTGTTGTTTATAATTTACAATGCTAAATTACAAACGTTTGCTTTAGCACTTAACAACTTTGTTTGATTCGTTGATTCGTTCACAAGAAGATGCTTTACTATACATTTTTGTCATATTCTCAAACTCGGGCTACAACTCCTTGGGCAACGGCATGGTAGTGGTTGAGGAGACCAAGAGAAATATTTACAGGGATTTCTTTTTGAGGGAGCTGATTAAGATGGTCCCGTACCTTCAAATAGGTCTCTTCAGCCAAGTTCAAGAGCTCGCTGAATGTTCAGTTCCTTGAAGAGAAGGAGGACATTTTGAATGGTTGTAGAATTCATTAAGAAAAAGAAACAAAAACATCCTTCTTCGCTTGTTTTTGCGAGTAGAAAAATAGTTATTTTTACTGTTCTAAAAATGTAAGTACGAGGGTATTTTTTTAAATTAAAAAGTTTTCTACTCTAGTAGTTAATTCTTTGGGAATTTACAGATATTATTTCAGGATACTGTAAGGTTAGAGCTATATTACAAGGAATTATTGAATGTAAGTTATGGAAGGAGCTTGGATTGAGCATGACGACTGCGCAATGCGAACTAGCATGAAGAAGCAAAACAGAGACGAAAGACGAGAG
>JAQFZC010003424.1:0-18827 GCA_034695205.1 Dicyrtoma fusca
TCTTACACGCATCATACACACGTCTTACACGCATCTTACACATCTTACACGCATCTTACACACGTCTTACACGCATCATACACACGTCTTACACGCATCTTACACATCTTATACACAACAAACACGCATCTTACACGCATCTTATACACATCCAACACGCATCTTACACGCATCTTATACACATTCAACACGCATCTTATACACATCCAACACGAATCTTACACGCATCTTATACACATTCAACACGCATCTTACACGCATCTTATACACATTCAACACGCGTCTTACACGCATCTTATACACATCCAACACGCATCTTACACACATCTTGTTTGACCATTAATCACTTTATTAAATTGTGTCCAACTACACTTGTGTTACGATGAAAGGCATGATTTTGCACATTCGCGTCAAAGCGTCTTCAGGGAACTTAAGTGAGCTGTAAGGTTGAAGGTCCGCGGGGATTTAAGCTTAAAGCCTTACGAGTAGATTCATTGAAACAAAGCACATTTATCTTTTAGAGTAACGCCTTGGACTGTTGTAGACCCTCCATAAAATTACGGGAAGGTACATGCTAGAACTTTAATACCCGGATAAAATAAATTGGAGGAGAAATTTTTGTTGTGCATGTATTGCCCGAGTGCTAGATGATAAGAACCATTTGAAGTTCAAGTTCCCAGATACGGATGCTACTAATGGCCGGGTTGCCCGCATGCGCGGAGGTTTCACTACGGTACGCCTAGACGGCTTACTGCGTGTGGTTGCAACCACATCCGGTACGCTGGCCCTTGCCCCCAGTAGTCGTCTTTACTTTCCCAACTTGAGCCGTATAGTGGTTCTCTTTGAGCATTGCCCACTTAGCCCACTATAGACAGATATGACTGTAGTTCGGAACTCCCTGCAGGATGCTCTTTTTGGTTGCGTTTGAAAGTAGAGAGGCGATTGATTATTTTGAAATGGATACTGAATAGGGTAAGCGGTAACAACCTCGAAACCAAATCTTCAAGACAATATCTTCGAAAGTCTATAACTTCGAAGACTTTATTTTCGAAAACTGTATCTTCGAAAGACAATAATATCTTCGAAACTCTATAATTTCGCTGACTTTATTTTCGAAAACTATATCTTCGAAACCTCGAATTTCAAAAAACAAGTTTATCGGAATTCAAATCCTTGAGACAATGTTTGGAAAGTACGAAGTCGTCGTATGTTTTAATGATTCACAGTTAAAACGACGACCGTCTCTAAGACGAAAACTCTATTGAACGCTAACCTGCATGTGCAAAACGACGAAAGCTAGTTGTCAATACGACAAAAGTATTTGTGCCAAGGATGAAACTTTTTACTCGTACGAACAAGTCAATCGAAATGATCATTATGACCAAACCAAATCGTTACTAAAAGAAGCAAAAAAATCAGAAGAAACAAATATTTAAACAGTTTGTTAAGGACCTATACTAAACACTTTAGCTAACTATGCTAGAATAAGATGAAGGTAAATTAGTAGGCTTGACTTGTGAGAGTAACTAGAGATAGTATTTATTAGCATAGTTGGAAGAGTGGTGGCCAGGTCGCTTCTGATGAAGGGACACGAGCATTAATGCTCAAAGTAAATGTGAGTGGTTGTGTGTTATGTGACTTACTGGAATGTGGGAGGCATGGCGTTGGCCATGCCGTACACAAGAGCGTGACTGGATCACATGCAAATGTGCGGGGCAATGAATTACGGCAGGCACATGGTGTATGCGAGCATGCTTTGGATGGTTTACTTAACACACCCTCCTCCCGAGTGGGGAGGGGTTTACCCGGGCATTAGGTCAAAAGGGATAAACAAAAAAAGCCAGCTGAGGAGCGGCAAAACAAAAAATGGCAAATGTTTAATAAGAGACCATCGAAAGGAGATAAAAAAAACAAAGCACCATTTGCGTCGTCCAGCCAACTAAAAAAATAAACAAAACAAAATAATTGAGAAATTAAATGTGTGTGGAACATAAGTGGGCACATCCTCGGGGGATGGGTGCCTGTGTACTGGAAATATGTGTGAATGTAGAATGTGTGTAAATAGTGGTAATCATTTGAGAAATCAGTAAAAGCGGCCCCATAAAAAAAATGTAAACAAGAAATGAATATTTGTAAAGATATGTACGCTACACTTCACTGCTCTAATCACTAGCTTCGCAGGGAGTATTTCCCTGTGGAGGAGGCTGATGATGTTACCAACGGAGGGTCTCCAGTACGCTGCAGTGGAGGTGGCTCCATGTCGCTACAGAGGAGGATGGTCAAAGCCCTCCAGGTGGGCAGGTGTAGAGCGGGTTGAGCTGCTAGTGGCGTGATGGCTCCAAGCCCTCCAATTGGGCCGGTGTCGAATAGATTGAGCTGCTAGGTGGCAGGAGGTGGCTCCGGAGGAGTTGATTGCGATGAGTGGGGGGCTCCGGATGCTTAGGCTACGATGAGTCAGGGCGCTGGAGGAGTAGGCCACGAAGAGGGAAGGTCCCGGAGGAGTTGGCCACGATGAGTGGGGGGAACGGAGGAGTGGACCTCGATGAGTAAAGGCTCCAGAGCAGGAGGTTACGATGAAAGGGGGGCCACGAAGGAGTGGACCCCGATGAGTGTAAGCTAATGAGGAGGAGACTACTATGAGTGGAGACCACGGAGTAAGCAAAAATTTAAGAAACGAAGACGATTTTACATTGGGGGGGGGGGGGCGGAGAACCCAAGAAATTAAAGCAAAAAAGACGTCTTCACCAGCTGGGAGGAAGTCCCACGCGGCATGAAGGATGAGCGTCTTCACTGGTAAGGAGGAAAGGATGAGCGTCTTCACTGGTAAGGAGGAAGTCCCAAGTAGAATGCAGGAGAACGACTTCACTGCACTGGTGGGGAAGAAGTCTCACGCAGCATGAAGAATAAGCGTCTTTATTGGTGGGGAGGAAGTCCCACGTGGCATGTAGAAAGAACGTCTTCACGGGGGGGGGGGAGGAAGTCCCGTGTGGCATGAAGAAATAACGTCTTCATTGGAGGGGAGGAAGCCCCACGTGGCATGAAGGAACAACGACTTCACTGGCGGGGAAGAAGCCACACGTGGCGCGAAGAAACAACGTCTTCACTGGCAGGGAGGAAGTCCCGCATGGCATGAAGAAAAAACGTCTTCACTGGTGGGGAGGAAGTCCCGCATGGCATGATGAAAGAACGTCTAGTCCCGCTTTGCATGAAGAATTGTTGCTGGAGCACCAAAAAGATCACAGAAAGAGACGTCTTCACAAGTGGGGTGCCGGGGACCCAAAAAATTTGAAGAAAAAGAGACGTCGGTGGCCACGGAAGGCCGGCGCACCAAGAAAAATCGATGGGCGAGACATCTTCACTGACGGCGTCCGAGATGACCTCGCGTGGCATGAAGTTAGAGCGTCTTCCCTGGTGTTGGACTCCTACGTAGCATGAAGGATATACGGCTTCACTGGTAGGAGGAGGGCTCCGGCGTGTCTTGAAGAGTCTGGCAGATTTGACGGCGTGTGGATGGCTCCGACGGGGCACAAATGATTAAAGTCGTTGCTGGCGGCTTAGGGAACGTCAGAGTGTGGCTAGTGAGACGCCGTTCCTACTGGCGGAGGAAGATGAGGACCCTGAGAGTTGGGCGAAGCAGGACCGGCCTCCACCCGGAGGAGAATTGTTTTAAATTTTTTCCGATGAAATACTATAGAGCACCAGGGAATGTACCAAGCGCCTTCACCAATTGTTAAGGACCTATCCTAAACACTTCAGCTAACTATACGTGAATAAGATGGTGGTAAATTAGTAGGCTTGGCTTGTGAGAGTAACCAGATGTAATTAGAGTTGACGGAGTGGTGACCGGGTCGCTTCTGATGAAGGGACGACAAGGGCACGAGCATTAATGCTCAAAGTAAATGTGAGTGTTTGTGTGTCATGTGACTTACACTGGATTGTGGGAGGCATGGCACACGCCTGGGCCATGCCGCACACAAGAGCGTGACTGGATCACGTAGCAAATGTGCGGGGCACTGAATGGGGCAGGCACATGGTGTGTGCGAGCATGGTATACTTAACAAAGGGTTAGTGTTCAATTAGGCTAAATTAAAAGCATTATGACAAATAAACTTGGTGAATGTCCCTTCTATAAAAGCAACAACATTTTTTAAATTTCTGACAGCACTCTCCTGGGGGATGCCGGAATTTACTGCAATTTATTGTTGTATCCTTAGCAAGATTATATTTTCCAGGATACTCTTGAGTCGTTGAACTGTGTTCCACCATAAAGTTTCCTACATCTTTATCAAAGATTTGTAAATCTGGCATTTGACACACCACATCATCCACAGCTTTACGTCGTTGGTAACGATATCTTGAATATACCATTCATCGTATAGAATAGACCGCTACGATTGGCCGTATTGACGATCTTCGTTTTGGCTCGGAATCATTACAACGCAGGACGACTTTTTACTTTGAAAACGAATGTCTCAAGGATTTGGCTACCGATAACATTGGTTTTCGAAAATCAAGTTTTCAAAGATATTGTCTATCGGAGAAATAGTTTTTCGAAGATATAGTTTCTAAGTTGTTACCCTGAACCATTGAATGGAATGTAAATGCTAATGGCGTGGGTGATTGAAGGTGTTGTGCCGGTGGATCCTGTCTGTGAAGAAGAACTATCGGCCGGTGAAGTACCACAACTGGCGACACGCCTTCAACGTCGCCCAAACCATGTTCACCGTTCTTAAGACTGGCAAGATGGAGCAGTTCCTGGACGACCTCGACGTAACTATTGCATTCTATAAAAAAGCTAATTAAAAGATCCCCAAGGATTGACTAAATTAATCAGAAGCTAACAAAACTAGAATTAATTAGACGTTGGCAAAAGTAACATTAAGTAAGATACTGTTAACTTCAGATCCTGGGACTGATGGTGGCGTGTCTCTGTCATGACCTTGACCACCGGGGGACGAACAACGCTTTCCAGCAGCTCACAGCCTCGCCCCTCGCAGTCCTTTACTCCACGTCCACCATGGAGCACCACCATTTCGACCAGTGCGTCATGATCCTCTCCTCCGAGGGCAACAATATCTTCCAGGTCAGAGGTCAACCACCAAAATTGCCCATTTTGTCTCCCAATTAGCTTCCCTCCAGTACATGATCTTTTTCTTTTGACAGGACTTATCTTCCGAGTACTACCGCAAGGTCATGAAGATTGTGGAGAAGTCCATTCTGTCCACAGACCTGGCCATGTACTTCCGCAAGAAGGACCAGTTCATCAAACTCATCGACGAGGGAGAGATCTCCTGGCAGGGGGAAGACAAGAAAGAGTGTAAGTCCATCGTTTTAAAACTATGCTTCGTCCATCCACCCTTGTCTTGTGGCCCTTGACCTGTGACCCTTCACTTGTGCCCCTGACCTGTGACCCTTGACTTGTGCCCCCTGATTTGTGACCCTTGGCTTGTGCCCCTGACCTGTGACCCTTGACTTGTGCCCCTGACCTGTGACCCTTGACTTGTGCCCCTGACCTGTGACCCTTGACTTGTGCCCCCTGATTTGTGACCCTTGACGTGTGACCTTAACCTGGGGAATTATTATATTGTAATTGCAGTGCTGTGTGGGATGATGATGACGGCATGTGACGTGGCTGCGATCTCTAAGCCGTGGGAGATCCAGCACAAGATCGCCAAGTTGGTGGCGGACGAGTTCTTCGACCAGGGGGATCTGGAGAAGGAGCAGCTTAACCAGCAGCCGGTTGCTATGATGGACCGCGAGAAGAAGGACGAGCTCCCGAAGATGCAACTCTCCTTCATCGACGTCATCTGCCTGCCGCTCTACAAGACGCTGTCCGAGATCTTCCCCTGGCTCCAGCCGCTCTACGAGGGCTGCAAGGGCAACCGAAAGAACTGGCAGGACTTGGCCGAGAAGGTCGACATGGGCCTTACCTGGATCGACCACGACTTCATCGAGAAGCCCGTCGAGGACTTCATGGGTAAGCACGTCCACTGCATTTACGTAGGAAACCCCTCTACCTGAGCCCCTCCGTTGCCTCCATCACTTCCAACGCTCCTGTCTACTAGTTTTAAACCCTTTCTCAGCCACTATAGCTTAAAAGCCCGTTCTCAGCCACTCCTGTCCACTAGCTTTAAGCCCGTTCTCATAGCGTCTCAGCCACTCCTGTCCACTAGTTTTAAACCCTTTCTCAGCCCCTCCATGGCCTCCATCACTTCCAACGCTCCTGTCCACTAACTTTAAGCCCGTTCTCAGCCACTCCCGTCCACTAAACTTCCAAATAAATACCAGCGTCAGGCCACAGGACAAACAACTTGCCTTAAAAACAAAGCACCACAATCAGTTCAAACTTTCATGTTAAGAAATTCCTAAAATTGCTTATAAGTATTGAAAATGCCCTAGTTTTTATTTGACCCTGTAGAAGCTTGAGGGTACATAAATAGGTGAAATATTGCAGCTACGGAAGGAGGAAGTGGAAGAAAAGCCGGAAAATTGTGACATTGTGTGCATGCCAGAATTGATTATGTATTTGAATATTTTTAATTGATTTGTGGGACTGAACAGGTGCAGACCCGGAGCTGGAGGACGTGAACCTGGTGGTGACGACTCTCAACTGTAGCACCCACATGGAGGGAGCCTCCTCGGGGGGCGGTTCGATGGGGGCGTTGGGGGGACGGGTCGGGGGGAAGATGGGTAGAAGGACACTTGCCAAATGGTTCCGCACAGCCAGGAAGAAGAACAGCTGGGGCGAGTCCAAGGAATCCACGAGTTCTAAGCAGAGTCCTGAGCGAGGGGGGGAATTGGGGGGTGGAGTTTGTGTGGGGGGGAGTGAGACGAATCTGGTAATCCTAGAAGAGAATGAGAATCAAATGAAGAAACATAAACTGAAGGGGGGCGGAGGGGGCAAGTTTTCCCCCAAAAAGACTTGTTCAATTAGTTAGATTGAGCCCCTCTCGTGGGTCCAGTTCAACATTCCCCTCCCCCTTTTCCTGTTTTGCCATTTCAATAAACATGACCTGCACTCCAAACTTCCACAGAGAAATGGTTAATTGCCTATCGCAGTACATAGGCATTATTGTTGCTCTTGTCTCTTTATCCTCACCTTTGACCTTTACTGCAGAAGAGCCTGACATTCATGTGGTCTACAGATGGTACTCATGGACCCACCCATGGAATCCCTAGCTGTGCTGTGTATACCTACAAACACAATCCTCTACCAAAACTGAGTAATAATAATTACACTGAATTATTTAATTTAGTACAACTACATAAATTAAAGGAATAATAAAAATTTATTGTTGAATGTGATGTGTACTACAAAATGCATTGAAAATATGTTGGTACTACGATACGACCTATGACAGCTGGCCACTAATAATAAGAATTAAAGCTAAAGCTATTAAATATTCTATTACTATTATTATTGTTATAACTACACATACTTAACAAATGTATGCTAATGATTGTACTATAATACGTATTCTATATATAAACTGATTACAACAGTTAATTGTTAGGGGTGCTGTAATAATTATTACTATGTACCTACCAACATAATAATGACGAAACAAGGCTGCAGCCTAAAAAGTTAATTATTATTAACTAATTGATGCAAATAATAGTAACTTTAATAACGACAAAGCAAATAAATAATGTGAAATTGTAATTGTGTTATTAAATCTTTAATAGTAATCTCCATTAAATTTTTTAAATGTAGAATGTTCTATGTTACGCTTAAAAATAATAAAATTATACTTTATGTTCGAGTACTTAATAGTATTTATAAGCTTTAAAGACAGCGAGACGCAGCGATGTTTACAAGGGTATTTGCTCTCAAGTATTGACGTAACTAAGGGTGATTACACAGGTACATTGAAGGGCGTGGTGAAAGGTCAAGGGAAATAATAATTAAGGCACTGGAAAATGCAAATAATTTCTAAAACTTATCAATAATGTTATTGTTACCAAAGTTACTTAAGCAGTATGGGCAGTAGGAAATTAAGTGTAGCTGAAACGTGTGAATGTAAATAATGGCTGTAAATATGAGGATCAATACGGACAATGTACCTCCAAGTATTAATTATGGTATTATTTGCGACGACGAAGGTGCACATTAGGCACAAATTACAAATATACAGAGCGAGTTCTCGTAATCATATTCCAAAAATCTAGACTAATTATTCAGACAAATCTCGTACAATACAGTCACATCGCTGAAATTATTAAAACCGATCGATACAATAATAAAGTTTCATTTTCTCCGTTCCGTATACCGTCTCTTCCGGAAGTAACTAGAAAAAATACAAATAGCAAGTCATTTAGAAAAGAAAATGCAGACCGCATTTAAATGATGGAAAATTCGAATTACTAAACAAAATGGAGCCTAATTAAGTAACTACTGACTTGAATAAATTGTACTACTTTTAATATTATTAATGATTTTAAAGGGAAGAAGAAGAATGACAAATTAAATAATACTTTGAACTAACAAAATTGATATTAACTACAGAGCAATTTATTATCTAATGTACATAAAACATACAAAGGTACTTGTAGTAAAAAATTTAATTAAGTTATTATTACTACAAGATTAACGTTAAATAATAAATAAATTATATACCCAATTGAATGCAATACTAATACTAATTAATAATTACGCAACTCTTTACTTTGAAGCAATTTGCAGCTTTTAGCAATGAAGTATGTAATATGTAATTACATATGTACTTATCTATAAGTGAAAAACAATAGTATAATGACAATTAAAAATAAAAAAAATAAATCAGGCTAAGGACTGTATGGCGTATACTGAACTGTCTGTCACTATAGGACCCTACAATAGTCTTAACTAAAGCTAAGGTGTAGAAAAGCCTCAGAGCATTACCTACAAAAAATACATCATAGTGGGTAGCATTACATACTAACTCGAATTATATACTATGAAATGATTGAATTTACTATTACACTTAAATATTTACTATAATAGAAAAATCAGATTGTTAGCATATAGCTGTACTTAAGGAATGAACTCATTAAATAGATTATGTACATTACCTATCTGAAATATGACAATGAATGACATTTTGTGCATTTGCACCAAAAACTACTCAAGAGAATTAAATACGTTATTGTTAAATGCATTTTAAATATTTACACATTATCATTTTATGTCAATCTGCCCATTGTCGGACATTTGCAACCTCGCACTTATTGCACTAAAAAATAATTTTTAAACAATTAAAAAATGCATTTGAATTTGCTTGCATACTTAAGATATACATAAATAGTAACACTAGGACAGTGTTTTTAGGAAAAAATCCTAAGACGGGGCTTGACCTTTTTTAACTCGTTTACATGTACACAAGTGATTTTTCCTGTATTAATTTCTTAACGTCAACACGGCCAACGGTTAAAGAGATTCCTTGTCATCCCACAGCAAATCTAAAAGACATGTTCTCCTTTCCAAATTCCAAACGGCTCCAAGAAAGGATTCCACCCAAATATGTACATATACGCTTCCGCTTCCAGAGGAAAAGAGCAAGCAAAAGAAAAGTTAGTACTACGCATTTATACGCATCCCTTTTTCCCTTAAAAAATACCAACTGAACTGGATACAATAGAAATCATTGGCCTTCTAGTAGGGGACGATGAGAGAATATTTTCAAGACGTTCGAGCAAGGTTCCAGTTACCCGGGGTTCATCTTAGCGAGCAAGTTTTTATGGCCGCGATTTGGAGAGCATGCAAAATATTACACAACCACTTAATTATATAATATTTCCAGTTATTAATACTGAACTAATTAATTATATCAATGCTGTAAAATCTGCGATTTAATATCATAACTATGCTATGTACGGTGTACAGTGTGGCTTGGGCAAATGCTATTATAGGATGAGTCAAAGGTGGGTAAACTAAATTCCTACCTACTCTTCTTGCTTTCATTCCTACCTACTTCCCACATTAATTTTGTTTTCGAAAATAAAATAAATAAAAAATCCTCTATATTTTTTCCCTACTTTTGTAAAAATCTTCTGCATGCTAAATGGTATCCCAATAAGCTATCTAAAAGTTAACTTAAATAATTCACTTACAAGGAATGTCTGCGACATGTGCAGCGAGTTGGGGTTGGGGGTTGAGACTATATCCATTAGGTAGGCCTATATGGACATAAATGTACTAGTAGTATGTATGTATCTTTGGCATGTCGTGACAGTAGCACACTTTTGGATTGCACTACGTCACTTCTGGCTCAGTCCACAATATGGGACCATTGCCTTCCCCTTTTCTAATGATTCAAATTTAATTTAGGAATTTTGCTATCAGAACGAACCAATATTGAGGGTTGAAGAACTCTCGCCTCTATCTACCTCCAAAAGATTCCCACATAGCTAGTCTAATTAGGAACTAAAAGGCTTATCTATGTCAGGAATCTCTAATCGCGAACGTATGTACGGTCTGTTCAGGTTGGTGAGGACAGGTTTGCCAACGTTCCCTATCCTCAACGAACAATTTGTCCATTTTCCTCTTAAGGAAATTCCAGGCGTATCTCGATAAGGGATGTAAATCCTTATCGACTTCTAGTCTTCTTCGAAAGACTATTTCTTCGAAGAATTTATTTTCGAAAACTCCGAAAAAATTGTCGCAAAAAATTTCTTCGAAAGACAACCTTTTCGAAAGACCATTTCTTCGAGAACTTTATTTTCGAACACGATTTCTTCGAAAGGCAATCTCTTCGAAAGACAATATCATCGAAAACTTTATTTTCAAAAAGTATATCTTCGAAAGGCTATATATATTAAAAACTTTATTTCGAAAACTACATCTTCGATTGAGAATACCTTTGAAAGACCATATCATCGAAAACTTTATTTTCGAAAACTACATCTTCGAATGAATTTATCGGCGATAGACTATTTCTTCCAAAACTTTGTTTTAGAACTTTATATTTTCGAAAGACAAAAACTTCGAAAGACAATAGCTTCAAAAGCATGGCAAATAAACTTAGTGAGTGAACTATTTTTCCTTTCCTTATTTAACCCCCCCAATTTTATCAGTTCTAATGCCAATTGTCTACATCTGTGTTTATTTATTAAGGAAAAGCATTGATTTGCAAAATGTGCACTTGAGTTTTTTTAAGATGTGGAAAATAAAAGCTACGTGAATATTTGAAGTTGCATTGGCATCCGAGTCCTTATTGTGCCAGGGGTCTAAGCATGAATTTTAAATTATTGCCCGGAGACACTATTTGGTGCTTTGTGCATTCCATATTTTTAATCACCATGCATTTGTCTTCGTATTCGTGCCAGTAAATACAGAAGTTGCTTTAATGCAGAGATCAACCTGCTTTCGAATATACTAACGTGGGGCCGAAGTAAAACAGTTACTAATGTTATTATATATTCATGTATTTGCTACATTTATTTATTGCTTATTTATTATTTATGGTAACTAGATTTATCCAAAGCTTTTAACTTAGTGGATCATAATATACTTATTGAAGAACTAATTAAGCTAGAAGTAGAGGGTTGTAATATTAGATGTCTGGAAGATTTTTTGTGTAATAGACGTCAGTGTGTAAGAGATGGAAACATCAACAGAGATTTTAACAGTATTTTTAATGGAACCCCTCAGGGAACGAAATTAGCCCCGTTATTGTTTATTGTGTTAATTAATAGATTAAACCAAAAAGGTCGAACACCAAGGCACTCATACTGTCAAAAATATTTTCAACGGATATGTTGATGATATGACGTTAGCCGAAACTGTAAAATATGGTGATAAGCCCAATATGCAAAATTACCTCAATGATATTAGCCAATGGACAAGTGAATTAGGCATGAAACTAAACCCCAATAAAAGTGTGTTGGTATGTATATTGATATGTCTAGAGGTAAACAATTTTTGAACTGTGAATTATGTATCGATAGGATCAAATTGCCTGTTATCTCAAACTCAAAATTGTTAGGTGTTCAAATTAATGATACTGTGAGCTGGGAAAAGCATATTAATGTGATTGTAAAAAAAACACTACAAAAATTGTACATACTTCGAAAGCTGAAGCAATGTGGCTTCTCTGCAGCCCAATTATTATCTATTTACAAAATGTACCTACGAAGCAATTTAGAATATGTATCTACTGTATGGGGCCAACATTTAACGAGCAAGTTACTGAGTAGAATAATTGCATTCAATAGTACATATTAATGTAGTAATTAATGCTTGCATTTATAGTTAAATGTATTATACAAGAAGTAATTATTAAATAGTTGCTGCTATAAAGCTACTTGTTTGACTAATTGAGTATTAGTTAAAGCTAGGGCAGGATATGATTTAACATTTAACTACAAAGGTATTTTTATTTGTATTGCTGTATTTTAGTGTGTTTAATAGAATTAATTCAGCTAAGGATGTTGAAGTTTTTGTACGTTGGATCGGTCGCCTGGGGGTAATTTATTGTACTTGATACGGATCCCTTAATTGTTGTATTCAAGGTGTTTATTGCTTCTTTGTATTTGACTCCTCTGTAGGTGAACAATTGATGATTTTCAAATCTTTGTCACATGTGTACGCATTTTGACGATTATTGAAACTTGTAAATAGCACATTTCCGTTTAATTGGGATTTTAGGCCGGGAAATAGTTGCTTTAATTCACGGGATTGGATTACCAGCTGCCTGCGGAGTTTTAGTTCCATAGTAGTTCGAAAGTTGTCTATGTAGATCCGGGTTGTGTCTGAACCAAAACGCAATGTTGGCTTGTTTTTCCAGATTTTTGCTTTGTCTTCCACGTAAACTAGTTCTAATAAAATCGGCCGGTTCCTATCATTTTGATATACTCCAATTTGCATTGATTTCTCGTATATGAAATTTGGTATACCTAATAGGTTCATTAGGTTTAAAATTGTACTGTGTAACATTCCAGCTTGTTCACTTGCACAATCACGTTCTCCGTGTATATATTTTTTGTTGTCATCTCTAGACTTGCATTTTAGTGTTTCATTGACCTTAACAAATTTTTGCTGTATGGGTTGTGTCGCTGCATTGAGATGTGAGGCTTGAGTTTTGGTTGGGTTTGGGCATTTACATTTAAAATGATGTTCCTATTCCACTTTTTGTAGCCTTTTTTCTATTTTAGTAGTCGTTTCGTTTGCTTTGTTCTGTTTAATTTCGTCTAGCTTGATTTTTGATTCAATTTTAGATAGCCGTTGATACAATGGCTTAATAACGGAGAATGCTTCAGCTTTTAACTTGGAAAGTGTTTTCTCAATTGTGGAAATACGGGAAAGAATTGGTTGAATTGCAGCCAATGCTTTTATTTTCATCACTGCCATTTCTTTTCATGCACCCGGTATATCTTGTCTAGTATCGTAAAATTAATCGTATGTCTATTTTTCAAAAGGGTCTTTTAGCATCCCCAGAATTTCATCGTCAGTGTATTCAGCGTAATAATCCTCGTACTCACAATCACAGGATTCTGCCATGTTTGCACAAGTTTTCTTTATTTTTGCACTTCGTGTTTCTTGTCCGTAAATGTGGTAAAAGTTAAATTAGAATAATTATTAGAATTTTTTGGTTTTTTAAAATAACTATTCTGTCTTTCTCACCCGCGTTTATTAAATATCAAAATTATGTTGTCCGCAAAATCCTACGTATATAGGTATATTTTGTAAGTCAAAAGTACTATTATTGTCCACAGTAGAGTAACTTTATTGTCAGCTTTAGTAACGTACGTGCGTCCTGTTTCGTGTCTCAAATGGTTCTTCAATACGTAAGTATGTAAGTTGAAGGCTTGTAATATTGTAATTGCTGTCAGTTTGCAATTGTGGTCGCCCCATTCTCTTCCCGTGTCAACAGTCAATCAAAATTGAAAGCACTTAGTTTAAAATCTTGGGGTATTGGACTTCCAATAGAATCAATATCAGCTTTTGATTGACCTTTGACACTGGGAAAAAAGAAGGGTGACCACAATTGCAAGCCTTCACTCTACGCATAAAATAATTTGCAATCAAAACGAGGTGGACATTAGCATTTAAGCAGCTTCCTGCCGTAGTCAATCTTGTTTGGTACTACGTGATTATTATGGGTACGTTGATGACATGACATTAGTTGAATGTGTTAAATTTAGTGAAACTCCAAAGATACAGGAATACCTTAAAGATATTAGTGTATGGATGACTGATGAATTAAAAATGAAGCTGAACCCTATTAAATGTAATGTAATGACAGTAAATATGTCTAGAAATAACTTAGTATCTAAAGTAGAGTTAAGGCTAAACAATACTATATTACCGGTTGTGAATTTTACTAAGTTGCTAGGGGTCCAGATTAATATTAAGCTGTCATGGAATGATAATGTTGATTACATGGTTAAAAAAGCTAGCAAAAAGATTTTTATTCTAAAAAAGTTAAAATATTTTGGATTCTTCAAAAACCAGTTAGTCTCAGTCTCAAAACGTATATTAGGAGTAATCTGGAATTTGCTTCGCAAGTTTGGAGCCAAAGCCTACCGAATTGGTATAAGTACTTATTGGAAAACATTATAAAAGTGGAAAAAAGATGTATTGGAATAATAATGGGTACTTATGTTAGTAATAATAATTATATACGTATAGCAAAACAATTGTGTATCAACCCAATTGAGAAACGATATAAAACGTTGTTAGTAAATTTCGGAAAATCGATAATGAAGTCAGAAAGATATTCGAGAAGGTTAGCACCATGTAAAAGATGTAATAACAGACCTAGTAGAAATAACATAAAGTATAGAATAGTACAATGTAATAAAGAAAGGTATAGAACTTCTACTATTCCCTCACTCATTAGATTACTAAATAACTAACTTCTAGGATAGGAAATATAGATAAAATATTTACATATAGGCATCGTTAATTTTTGTTTTGTTTTTTTAAATTTTTTTTTCTGCCTCTTTCTCTCCTTTTGTTTCACGAATTCGACTCCTTTAATCCATTGCGCTGATTACACGACGCGTGGGCTTCTTCATCTTTCGTAGTTAAATTAATTGCTTTGTTAGTTTAGTTTAAGTTGACTAATGTTGTATTTAGCTCTTAAGAAAATTAATGTATCTGACTGTGTACTATTTTCGAGTTTGATTGAACATTATTATGTGTCATTCTTGCGTATGTACTAAAATATTGGAAAAACAGAAATAAAACCCTGCATAATAATAATAATAATACTTTAATGCACCGGTTTTAATTAAACGAAGTACATATTTGCCAGATGTGGAGAATGTGTAGTCCGTCCTGCTAGCATTATAAGCGGGAGACTTCTTGTCTTTTCGCACCTCAAGCAAACATTTTAATTTTCCTTGGCCTTTACCATCTTGCTTCTCTTTAAAAAGTAAAGTATCAAATCTTTACCACCAGTATGCAGCAGTCAGTGTTTTAAGTTTTCCCATTTTTGGAAATATTTTTTTTCATTCTAAATTCACATAAAAAACTCACCAAACGGTATGGTGGAGTTCCAAGTGCGGAAACGTACATATATAATTATATACTTAAATGCGTGTGCATTTCTTCGTTTGTCGAATTGGAGACTGGTGGGCAACGAAAAACAAAAACAGTGCTGCGCAAACACCTTTGGTTCTCAAGTCTAGTGACGTCTAAAATTACAGGCAGCTATGTAATATAGTTTAGTCTAGTTAAACTTTTTTCGAGACCTGCCTGGTCTAGTCGACACAGAATCTCTCCTAGTCAAGTCTAGTGTAGTCATTTGTTAACCTTTTACTAGTCTTGTCTAGTCAAGTCACAAATTGTGACTAGACTCTAAGTGAAGTCAAGCGGCCCAAGAATTTGAGAAGTCTAGTCAAGTCAGACTAGACTAGGGCAGCACTGAACAAGAATAAGTTGCGCTGCACTCAAGGAATGGAGTGCAGCCCTCGCACTCAAACTTGCACTCCACTCAGTGAGTGGAGTGCGAGTGTCAAAAACTTTTGAGTGCCAAACTTGAACGGAGTGCCGGTGCCAAAAGTGCTTGAGTGCGAGCTATGAGTGGAGCGCGAGTGCCAAAGTGCCAATCTATTGGCCACAACTTGTGGCCCACAAGGCTGGTCAAAATTTGTGATAGTCTAGTCTAGTCTAGTCATTTATTTTTTAAGCATCCGCTAGACAAGTCTAGTCTAGTAAAAACTGTTTTCTCGACCTACATTTTTGAATTAAAATCTTTTCCTGCTGTTTCCTACTTACTACTTTGTAGGGTCAATAAATTATCCTACCTACTTTGTATGTATGTAGGCAATGTAGGTATAAAAATATTTCTTTCTCTTTCTCTATTACATAATTACTGGAGCTGGAGCCAAATAGTTCGGAAGAAGCAAAAAGACCATAGTGGTAAAAACTGCTAAGAAGGCAAAAAGTCCTTTATGGGGAGGTAAAACGACCGGAAGAGGCAAAAAGTTCGTAGCAAGGAGGCAGAACGACCAGTAGAGGAAAAATCCCCGAAAGAAGAGGTAGAAAGTCCGGAAGAGGAAAAAAGTCCACACGATCCACACGATCCTTGGACTTTTTACCTCTTTCGGACTTTTTACCCTGTCATTCCGTTTTATGATGCATATAGTTCGGAGTTTTACCCTTCCTCCGTACCCTTCCTCCCAGTGTTGCCGTCAGTTTTCCCCTTGTTAAAGGGATACCCTTCCTCCCATGGTAGAGGGATACCCTTCCTCCCAGGTGACGTGTGTCTTTGGTTTACGTTTGATCAGAATCCATTAGATTATGTTAGGTTAGGTTAGGCAGCATGGGGGTCAGGGGTCGGGTGGTTTTCTCAGCCACCCTGGTGGGTAAGTGCGGCAGCAACATTGGAAAAATGGCTATAACTCGCCTTCGACCGGTCGCGTTGGTGCGGGTAAACAAATATAGCCTAACTAGTTTCAGGCATTTTTAGGAGCTGCCTAATACGAATAAGATGAGTTCGGAAACCCCCTCCCTCAAGAAATATTCGGGTTGGGGGATTTTTGGGTGAACCTACCACAAAAAAAAGGTTGAAGTGGACAGTTAAGGTAAATAAGCCGAAATGGTTCTTCGCGGTCAGTCCTACTATCCGCCCGGAGGAAGGATATACCTTTAACTTGGGAAAAAGGGCATCCCATTAGCATGATGAAACTTGACGACACCACTAGATGAAAGGGTTCAGTGGAAGGTACGGGAGAAAGGACTTGCTTTTAGCATACGACGAAGGGTTCGGAGGAAGGTACAGAAAAAGGAACTGCTTTTAGCATGGGAGGAAGGGTTCGAATTAAGGTCCGTGAGAAAGAACTTGGTTTTAGCATGAGAGGAAGAGTTAAGAGGTTGGAGGGTACGGATTACGAGGTAAGCGGAAGGTACGGGAGGAAGGACTTGCTTTTGGCATGGGACCACGGGCTCGGAGTAAGGGTTCGGAGGAAGAACTTGGTTTTAGCATGGGAGGAAGAGTTCAGAGAAAGGGTACGGATTAAGAGGTAAGTGGACGGTAAGGGAGGAAGAACTTGCTTTTAGCATGGTACGAAAGGTTCGGAGAAACGGTTCGGAGGAAGGACTTGCTTTTAGCATGGGAGGAAGGGTTCGGAGTAAGGGTTTGGAGGAAGGATGTGCTTATAGCATGGGAGGAAGGGTTCAGAGGAAGGGTTTGGAAGAAGGACGTATTAATAGCATGTTAGGAAGGGTTTGGAGGAAGGACGTGTTAATAGCATGTTAGGAAGGGTTTGGAGGAAGGACGTGTTAATAGCATGGGAGGAAGGGTTCGGAGGAAGGGTGTGCTTATAGCATGGAAGGAAGGGTTCGGTGGAAGGGGTCGGAGGAAGAACTCGCTTTTTTTATTATTATTATTCTTTGTTTTTATTAGCTCCAATTCAGAAGCACATACGCAAGAATAGTACAGAATTATTTAACTATACTGGTAAATAGTGCTTTAATTCTACGATAGATTACTCCAATTGGAATTTATTACTACCGTAAAGCTTCAAATAGAGCCCGGGTCCCTATTAGAACCCGGGTTTCTAATACAACCCGGGGTCTGAGGCAAAGTTTTATATATAACCCGGGTCTCTAATACACCCCGGGTCCCCAATATAGCTTGGGTCCCTAATATAGCCCTGGTCTCTAATAAAACTCGTGTCTCGAGCGTTGCACAACAGCTCGACCATATTTTAAGTTCTGCATAATCATTTAAATAACCCTAGTTCTACAAAACGATACATGCGTTCGATTTAGGTCCACTTTTTGAAAACAGAGCTCGTTGTTTGTTAGAAATGGTAAAGTTTAGTAAAACTGAAACTTTAACTTTGTAATTAACAAAAAATTAAAAATGAAGAGAAAATCCTACAATGTTGCATTTAAAACAGCAGCGATTGACTTGGCCAAAGCAACGTCAGGTGAGAAAGCGGCCAAGCATTTCAGAATTGATCCGAAAACCATAGGTTGAAAATAGTAGCGACAGCGATTACTCTGACTTTTAAATAAAATTGCCTGCTTATTTTTCTAAGTTAGTATCTATTCATTTATTATCAGAATACATATTCGGTTAAAGAAATAACCACACATGTTTTTGTTCTATTTCACACCTAACTGTAGAATAGGACTGCATACAGACCATCTTAATTTGAAATCCACATTCTCTCAAACGTATATAACCCGGGTCCCTAATAGAGCCCGGGTCCAAAATACAACCCGGGTCTGAAGGTTGATTTTGATATATATTCCGTGAAGTTCTATTTGAAGTTTTACGGTACTTACAAATTACAATCTAAATAGTAATTACATAGTAGTATCATTCTTACATCGGTAATAATTTAGTGAGGAAATATCAAGAAGCCTACGCTGCGTACAAAACGCGCAGTAG
>JAQFZC010003425.1:0-18825 GCA_034695205.1 Dicyrtoma fusca
AGTAAAATAGATTAAGGTAATTATTACTGCAACTTTATGCTAAACCACAGTTCACACAGAGCAAGTATTCCAATTCGCACGTAAGAAAAGCCACGTCTCTAATTAGCGTAGGTTTACTATTTATTTATTATTAATTATTATGTATTATTGATTTATTATCTGCGAAAAATAAATATATTCTCTCGTATGTACATAAAATTATACCTGTTTTAGATGACAATGTCTAAGCGAAAATCCAGTGTTAACAACAAATGGGCCAAATAGTATCAGTGCATAATTAAAAGCAAGAAGAATGACGACTTTCAACATATTGCTTGTACTGTAAAACTCAATCTGGGTGCTGGAGTGGTGGAATATGTGATGCTAGACGGCATATTGGAACTAAATACCATAAGCAAAATACTGGCAGTGTGATTGAGTCAAATTCTTCGGTTTTTAATAATTTCTTGTGAAATCAGTTACTTCTGCACGCGATTTCTACGTGTAATTTTAGAAAAACAAGACAGTGATGAAAGACGCTCGGTCATCAAAAAATTACGAAAGTAGAAAGGACTGTTGAAACACCTTTTGTATTACATCACCTAATTTTGTATGTAATTTTATAACCATAATTACCATGATATTGAGTTCTATTCGAAATCCAATTTTTTAAAAAAATGTCCTGCATTCGCCTTTCGTAATTCTGGCCACCCTAATGGTCAGTCATCCATGGAGCTACAGAATGTTTTACCCTTAGCTTAACTATGGGTGCGTATTGGTCTATAACAGAGTTGGTTAGGGATGTAAAGTTATCTAGTGCTAGGTCTACATTATCAGTGGCAGATAACAAATTCCATGAAAGATTAGCTAGCTCAATATTAACCTGAGACCAGTCAACATTTTTGTAGCTACGAGCATGAATAAACTTAGGTCCAATAGTAGACTTAACGTTTTTAAGTACAGTAGAGATTAGATCGTGATCAAAAGATGGAAAGTAAATACTACCAGCTTGCGCAACAGTACAGGCATTACATACATATATATGATCGATTAGAGAGGAAGTAGTTGGGGTTACTCTAGTATTACTATTAATTACCTGTGATAAGTGATGTGTACTGGACAGACAAAGCAGTTCTTTTCGATGCAGACTAGGGCACGATAAATCAATATTCAAATCACCAAGAATGACTGATTTCAATTCTAAATACTTAAAATACTGCAAGACACTATCAAAGCAAGTCAAAAAATCATTGACGTTGACATGGGGTGGCTTTTAAATAGTCATCAGAATGAATGGCTTTTGAAAGGGGACAGAGCATCGGAATGCATACAGTTCTAGCTCGTGAGATAGCTGCACATTATGAGGTAGTTCGACAAAAAAGACGTTATCACGGAAATAGATAAGAGTCCCACCACCTTTACAATTTGGTCTATCCATACGAAAATAAGAATATCCTTGCTTAGTGAACTGTCAAAGTAATACATTATTATCGAGCTTTGTTTCTAGAACACTAAGTACATCGAAATTATGAGTGTCTAACATATAGTTAATATCGACTAGTTTACTTTCATTTAGACCATTAAAATTTATAGATGCAATCTTTAAACCACTAGGCAGTACCGTATTAGTATCTAAAATATGTGCAGGTAAACTTACATAGTCAGGGGCTACATCATGAATTTCGTGATTAGGAAACACACATGACATGCAAAACCACTTATCATCTTATTGCTTAGAATACACATTAGCCAGACCACAACACAGACAAACCGTTAATACAAGTGAACAGGAGCAACAGTAGCAAGTCCAAGGCGACAGAACAACACTCTTATATGCAATTAAATCCATGTGTAAACAAGTGCGATGGATTAAATTACAAATAGTACACTTCAAAATACACCGGGCAATTCCAGCCTTAGATCTACAGATTTTGCACTTAATACTATTATGCTTTAGCTCTATTGTTCACAAGTCAACAGTAATATGCAGTTCGGAAATGGGAAGGTAAAGGGACCGCAAGAAGGTCAAGTAGCAAAGTTCGAATAAATAATTCGAATTAAATATTAAAATTTAAAATTAATTAAAATTAAAAAAATATACAGCAAAAGGATTTGGATTCAGGTGGTGAGGTCCCCGGGACTCATGCCGCAAAAATACGTAATTACCTAACCTACACCACAACCGGGGAGGGTTCACCACCACCAGGATTTGAACCCGGTCCCTGTCCGTTTCTAACGGAGACTCTCCTCCCACGGCCAATGGGGCTTGAATCCTGAATGACCTAAACTCTTGTGGGTATTTGTGCAATCACAATATAATAAAATAATAAAATAATAAAATATTATACTTATCAGCGTTGAGTGTGCATGCAGAATTCGTTGATAACACTAATGACACTGATAAAACTGATAACTTCAATTTAAAGACTTGGGAATCTTGAACTTGACTGTATTTTGAGATAATGAAGCCTTCGCCCAAGCACAGATGGTTTTGCTGCAGAATACTTCACTTTTGCAAAAACACAGAGACGGCTTTTGACCCAGATCAGGATGAAGTAGGGAATCTTCATTGCTACTTGTACGGGATGCAGTCCAACCCAGCAGGTTACAGTTGGAAGTCGACGACTTCGTGACTAGGTAGGTAGTCAGGCTGCCTTTTTAGCTTTGTGGAGCAGTGACAGAGCTCCAGTCTGATCAGCGCGCAAGCTGAACAGAGAATGAATGATGCTCTCGCGCGCATGATCGTGCAACAAAATCGGATAAGTTCGATGTCGTACAACATGCAGTCATTTTCATTGGGAACTAGGACTAAGAACTGACAGCGTTGGGGCTACCAAGGATTCCGACAGTATATACCCTTAACGTCTGAAGGAAATCCTTGACGTTTTCAAGATATGCTGTATCTACTTTATTTTTAGTTAATTTTCCTAAGCTACTTTTGGCTTATTATTAGCTAATACCAGCCGAATTGTTTGTGAAAAATCTTGATAATAATAATAATTTAGTTAATAATAATAATAATAGTTTCGCGGGTAGAATCTTTAGAAGATTTGAGACACCTGTCTCTTGAGTTACCGGTTGTCACTGCAGTTCTACAACTGCAAAGCACTTAAGAGTTTGATTCAGTCGGAATTTTCAAAATTCTATCCTTTGAGTTTGTCCAATTTATTTTTAAAAACAGTTCACTCTGTTTACGTCGATTTGCCTTTTGCACTTCAAAGGCCATGGTAATGAAGAAATAAAGAAAGTTCGCCAACATAAAGTAATCTCTTTCGTTAGTCGAACATAAAGACCGCTGTTAAGAGCTTGATTCGTTCGGAATTTCTCCAAAATTCCATCCCTTGAATTTTTCCAATTTGGTTTTGAAACAATTCACTCCATTCACTTCTGATTTGTCGTTTTTCACACCGCTTGGGAGTTTGTTCCACTCGGTTATCACTCGCTGGGTAAAGAAGTGGTGTCGGAAACTGGTTGTTGTTTTTTCATTCGTCAAAAAAGGGGCATGTCTGCTTTCCATGTTAATGTTAAAGTGGTTTTGGGGGTCAATATCGTACTTCATATTTATTATCTTGAAGGTCTCAATCAGGTCTCCTCGACTTCTCCTCTCGGTAAGCGACAGGATTCGTAGGGCTTTTAATCGCTCTTCATATGTTAGAAAACGGATGGACGGTAGTAGACGAGTTGCCATTTTTTGCACTTTTTCTATTTCTTCCTAGTCGGATTTATGGATTGGGCTCCAGATGCTGTTGCCGTACTCCACCAGCGGTCGTATGAATGTAACAATTAGCTTTCGAAGACTTTTGGTGTCAAGATACTTTAATGTTCTCTTAATTTGCAAGCACATCAATTTACTTTCTTGATTATTTGCTGGCAATGCTGGGTTGAGCTAAATTCTTTACTTATATATACTCCAATGTCTCTTTCTATTGTTGAGCATTCTAGGGGTATGATATTACAATGGTAAATCGGGTTCGCAGATTTGTTACTCCCAAAGTGAACTACATTGGTTTTATAGATGTTTAGTTCCATGTAGTTTTCAGTGCACCACTTAGTCAAGTTGTCTATTTCCCGGAAACAATCCGTTAAAGGGATTTGAGACGTCGTCTCTTGTAGTTCCGGTTTTCACTAGTGAAGAAATTATTCACTTTTACACACAGAAATGAGATGATTGATGGAGTTCGGCTGGAAACAGCCGAAAGTACGGGACTGAATGTAATGTAAGCCATTAGGTGATCTAGCCATCTGAGCCAATCGTGCCTCCACATCGTGAATCAAACTTCCTTCTAACAGCGCTAAAATATTGAATATTCGTTCTTTTGTTTCATGAGTTGTTCGAGGATCACTTAATTAAGACCGAATGCAAGGCATATAGAATAATATGGTAGAGACAACAATCTGCTACGGGATCGGCGCCCCTCTGTCGTGACGTCACTCGGCGGAGACTATTACCATGCTTACTTTACCCCAGTATTACGCTTCAGAGGCAAAACGGTATTAGATGACTATAGTACTACAAGAGATACGCCGTTTTGCACCTCCACTAAAGCTATGCTGTGGCCCTGTGGCTGTAAAATAATTTACGCTACTAAATTAATTCTAAATTAAATGTTTCATTTAATGCACTTAAACATTATACTTTTTAAAAAATGTGTAGGATTTGGTTTGCTAGGGTGAAGGCTTGTAATTGTGGTCGCTTTTTGCAAAATGCTACTTCAACGGGTAACTGAATTTTAAAAAAAGGTTATGACACAAAACTAATTATTTAATCGTATTCTACACATAATTTCACGCATTTTGATGCAACCGCTTTCAAGTTTTGCTACTGTTTAACTTAAGAACATACATTTCAGTTGTTTAATCTCAACTCCGTGAAAATGACCTAAGGACTTGTAAATGTGGTCGACAAACTTGCAAATGTGGTTCGCACTAGTATTTGAATTATTCCTGGTAAGAATATGCGCATCAGCTCAAAAATGTCGTATAATTGAACAACAAAGAAATTTTCAAATTTGAAATTCGTTTTACTTTTACTTTTGTATTAATAGCGATTTTAATCTAAGAACAGCGATTTTCAACAATGTCGGGACCTCGACTAGCTCAGTATGCAAATATATTATCAAACTATCATGGAAACTATTTTAACGACAATATTATAAGTTATAAAAACCAAAGAAGCATAAAATAAGTTCTTATTGCAATTCAAATAGTCCCTCAACTACTTTTTACGTGCTTTTCAACGGCTGTCTTTTTCTTTCCTATTTTGAGGCAGAAAAAGAGACTAAAACCAAGAAAACAGTTTTTAACGTTATATGTGCTAAACATTTGTTAATTACATCGATTTTAAACATTAGGTCAGCAATGGAGCAAATTAAACTAACATTTTAAATAGATTACAATTACAAGCTTACCGTCGACCACATTTACAAGCCCTCTCAGCAAATTTTGAAATTTTATATGAAGAGTGACATCTCAAAAACTAATGAATTAGTTCAAATTATTTTTTTCACTCATACTACCTACGTACTAAAGGAACTTGTAAGGAAAAACGAAGCCGTTTGACTGCTCATCCTGAGCAAACAGACGAACTGAAAATGTTGAAAAACGGTCGTAGTACGATTAAACATGAGCAAGTCTCGTTCCTAGTTTTCTAACTTTCAAAGTTTTCAAAGTTTTCCCAAACAAATCACACTCAAGGTACTCTGAAAAACAGCGAACAAAATTATGGGAATGCCTTTTACTTTTTTGTTGGTTTTCAACATTTTATTTTAAGCGACCACAATTGCAAGAAAACCATATTAACAAGCTTTCACCCCCACCAAGTCCCCCTACCATTAGTAGTATATGGGGTACTTGAGCCCGGATTTCCAAGTCACTTAACAGAATTAAAAATCATGCAAAAAACAGCATAAAACAGTAATAAATCAATGATTTTTTCGCAATATTTACCGATTTTTTTACAACATTTTTTTCCAAGTCACACATTTTCTACAGCCCAAATTTTTTAAGTCACTCAAAACCATTTTAAATTTTTGCTTACTAATTTTTGTCTATAATAAATGGACGGCGAGAATAAGAAATGTAAACTTTGTCAAGAGGAAAAACATCTAACCGAGTTTAGAAAACATAACATCCAAAAATGGCTTAAGGTCGGTGTGTAAAGCCTGCTGTAAAGAAAAAGAAAATATACCTACAACTTGTGAATGTGGACGTACAGTTCAAATTTATAAAATTGTAAGACATAAAATCAAATATTCATAAAAAACGTATTTTAGCTACAGAAGTTCAATAAATAATAGATCCGTTGTTTTGCCTTGCTTTTAAGTTTTTATTGTAACCAAAGATTTAATAGTATTGTCACAAAAACAAAAATGCCTGTATTTTTTACTACAGCACCGGAATTGTTTAATACTTCACTTTTATTCATATTTAGCGCTAAAGTGTAGTTACAAAGGATCTCTGCTATGGGTTCTATAATCATTTATATACATAATTATTAAGTGAATGTGAACGATGTAACTACCACACGCTGACGTCATCCTACCCGAATGTTCCGTGGCGCAAAGTATAACTAGCTCAGTTGTCTGATTGATAGTTTGCATGTGTACGACATTTTCTTTGCCGATATTACTGTTCTTTGAGTGTTTAAATGTCTCGCAAAATTAAGATAATTTTAGAAACATGGATACAAATAAACTTGGGTAAGTACTCATTTATATTTTTTATTATTAAAGTCGGGTTTTTAACCCCTCGTGGAGCCTGAAAGGATTTAGTTTTTGAGTAAAAATAGTTACTAATAGTTTGTATTTAATTTCAGAAACCTGAATACGAACGATATTTCTAATGAATCACCACTAAATGACTTCAGGATGGAAACTGAATTACAATCGAATAATATTAGGTAAGTACTCATTTATATTCTTTAATAATAAAGTCAGGTTTTTAAAGCGAAGCTCTGGCTCTGGCTCGAGTTTTAAGTAAAATAGTTGTTATTAATCAGTATTTAATTTCAGAAACATGGATACTTCTCCCGGTATTGAGGGACCCAGTAAGGATGTATGTAGCGGTGATCGAAAATCTAATAATATTAGGTAAGTATCTTTTGTTTAAGCAAATCATTTGAGCAATAGTATTTTTTGTAATTATTTAACTTAATTTCAGATCTTTGGCGACCTCTAAAAATACAAGCAATAGTGGTATAGTTAGTGAAGATTTAAGAAACAAAATTAAATCAGAAACTAACGGAATTGTATCTGCTATAAACACCTGCACAGTAACGATGAAAAAATATGTTGATGATCAGATTACCGAAGTGAATTACGATATTACCTTTAATGCCAGAAATATAAAAAAATTATTTAAAATGTTCGACGAGGAAAGTGAACAAAATTTGGATCAAACGAAAAGGTAAGTTACACAAATGTTATGATTTATTTTAATTGAAGTATTAACTTAATATGCATTAAACATGGCTAATTTTTTATTATTATTGAGTACATTGGCAACAGCAGTCTTTTCTTTGAAGAAACAGTTTAAAGAAACTACTTCTGTGGATGATAAAAAATTACTAAACGATAGAACGGATAAATCTGAAAATTCTGAAGGGGTGCTTAAGGTCTGTACCTGTACGGCTGAGACAGAAATTCTAAAAGAAAGAATGGATAAATATGAAAGGGAGCTTAAGGAGTGTACGGCTGAAAATAAAAGTCTCAAGAAAAGAATGCGTAAATATGAAGAGGTGCATAAGACGCAACAAAGTAATAACTCGGAGAAAAAACAAAATAAAACGTAAGTTTTGTTAATATTATGGTTTATTTTAATTGGAATATGAAAGCACAAACTCAATATTTTTGCAACCTGTGCATTGTTTATTAAGGTCGTTGGAGGATGTTGATTATTTGAAGAAACAGTTAACTACTTTAGAGGCTGAAAATACAAGTCTAAAGGAAAGAATGGATGGATCTGAACGGGTACTTAAGAGTTGTATGGATGAAAATAAAAGTCTAAAGAAAAGAATGGAAGAATATGAAGGAACGTTTTTGAATGTTAAGATGAACTATGAAGATATACATAAGATTCAACCAAATAATAATTCCATTATATCAAGAAAAAACTTTACCGGTTCAAGACTTGCGAGGTTAGAAAGAAAAAATAAAAAACTAGAAGAAAGAATGAATACATATGAAGGGGAACTTAAGTTCTGTAATGAAAATAGAAGTCTAAAGGAAAAAATGAATAAATATAAAGAGACGGGAGTATCAACAATTGCAAGGTTAGAAAGTAAATGTAAAAAACTAGAGGAGGATAATATTACTAATTTAAAAAAGATTCAGTTTCAATCTGAACAAATTATTAATAATGAAAAAGAGATTCACTTCCAGGGTGAACAAATTAATAATAGTTGGAGAAAAGAGCTTCAGATCCTGGCTGAACAAATTAATAATAGTTGTAAAACAGGGCTCCAGTACCACGCTCAACAAATTAATAATGGTTGTAAAAAACCGTCGTTGTGAACAACGTCTTAATTGTGAAAAAAAGATTCAGTCATTTACTGAACAACACTATAATAAGATTTATATTGATAAACAAATTGAAACAACTAACAATAACTACAAACTATTATGTAATCAGCGGAAAGAAAAAAGGAAAGAGTTACCCTTACATAGTAACAGTTCTAACAATATTAATAATTCTGCTGATGTAAGTCCTGTTACTCAGTCTGCTGAAGGCATGGATGTAGATAATAGTTCTGTTACTAATAAAAATAATCTTAGAAATAATAATTACAATCTTAAAAGTAATCTTCCAAATGCTTCACCTTATCTAACGAGAACCCCTACCTCTGTAGTAGAAGTAGAAGTAGATAATAACAATGCAAAATTAATAGAATGGGACCGTTGTGAAAATAATTATAAACATGGGGTGTCTGGAAAAAAATTTCAAGCTAACCGTTACCATATAGATTGTGAACATTATTTTTGTAAGTCCTGTTTAACTACACATCAAGAGAAAAGCGGTTAAAAAATTATGAAGCTAGGTTAGGAGAGTATTATATTTGCCCTAAGTGTTCAAAAAGAAGCACTGAATTTCACCAACAAACAAGACGCGTGACAAATATTATTAGTACTACAGACGCAAGTATTATTACTTAAGTTAAATGAATTTTTAATTCGCTTGAGGGTGCGTAGCACCGAATTGAAACTGCAATTTTAATTGTAGCTGTAATTCTAACTTTATTTGTAGCTATAATTGTAACTTTAATTGTAGCTGTATTCTAACTTTAATTGTTTGCATTGTTATTTACGTTTTGTTCGGATAATGCAGAGAAAATTCAAACTAATCTTAGTGTTATGGGTGGGATTCTACCTGGGTAAATAGCCTAAATTACCGTACTCTCGTGCCGGGTAAGTAGGTAAGTATAGTTTTAAGTTTTTTGTTTTGTTTGTTTGTTCACGAGCAAAAATACTCTATTTTATATATTAAAAAAAGCTACACTTCCTTCCTAATTTTAAAATAAACTTACATCCTAAAAACCAACACCGAATGCACTCAGCAGGTATGAGTGACCTCCAACTGAAACTGTTTTCAACAAGGCATTGATAGCTTAAATCTAGGTTAAAAACTATCCCTCGTAGCTCTGAAACCAACACAAAAAAAGACCATTAAATCAATCAAAATATATTTTATAATTATTTTCTCCATCCGCGGCTGCTTATAATTCCTTCCCATTTAGGTAGGTAGGTAGGTAGGTAGGTAGGTAGGTAGGTAGGTAGGTAGCCACTTCTCAAGGGGAAGGAAAGAGATCCCAGCGTCTGAAAAATATAAAATATTAACACAAAGAATCTTGTTTTTGAAAAAAATAGTGTAGTAATGAAAATGTAATATTTTGTAAAAATACTCATCTGAAAAGTCCACACAGAGTCAAAATTGAAGCTAAAAGTGAGAGCCAGAGACAGAGATTGAGAGAGGAAGGGGCGTTTAACAAGCAACGGTCAAACTTAATAACACATTGGTTTTTCAATTTCCTGTCCACAAGATTCTCCCTAACAATCTTTACTATGTGCAATGACAATTCATTTAACTGAAAAAATACAAATAATACACTGACTTATTCTTTTTAATGTTAAAAATTAAAAAATGGGATTTTCGCAATTCTGAAAGCAGTTTTGGGGTCATTATTTTCCACATTTTTGAAAAATGCAAAAAAATAAAAAAAGATTTTTACCTTTACCTGAATCTGAAGCCAAGCCCTTTGACTTCTAAATCCAGGTATTCTACCACCACACCGTACTGGTTTGATTGAAAGACTTGGGCTTTCATTCTAACATATACCATGAGAGAGTTGCAATCACGACAGTATTAACAGGAAGCGGCTTCTTTGTGTCTGATAGCAATTTATCTCTTTAATTCAAGAAACCTATCTTTCTTATTTTTGTGAATTTTTCAAATCTGTTTTCATATTCGGAATCCTCGTTTAATTTCACGCTTATACAAACTTTAAACGTTAAAAAAATCTTTTTAAAAAACATTTTTTTCCCAAAATCGAAATTTAAAATTTTTTTGGAATTTTGAAAAACTGATTTCAGTTCCTGAAAGCACTTTATTCGTTTGATAAAATCGCATTTACAAAAACTTTTTAACTTAAAAAATACAGGATTTATAGGTTAATTAAGGTTTACCTTTTTATCAGAGCGGCGCCTTTGAACTGATTACATGCATCCTGTCATTCTTTTAAAAAGCCATTTTGCGTAATTTTGCGAATTTTTCAAAACTGTTTTCATATTCGGAATCCTCATTTAATTCTACGCTTAAACGATTTTCGAACGATAAACAAATTCGAAATTTTAAAATGGTTTTTTTAAAAAATTAGTTTTTGAAAACTGATTTTAGTTTATGAAAGCCCTTTATTTGTTTGACAGAATCCCGTTTATAGAGTCGTTTTACCTTTAAAAATAAACAAGTTAGAAAGCAATTACCATTTGTCATCCTGATGGCGCCACTATTTTACATTTTACATTCATGCATTCTGTTTTTTTGCATATTTCACGTAAATTTTGAAATTTTTCGAATCTGTTTTCAGATTCGGAATGTCCGCGTAATTGTGCTACTATTCAAATGTTAAACAGTGAAAAATTTCAAATTTTCAAATTTTAAAAAAAAATTAAAAAATGCTCCAAATTTCAAAATCTTTTTCGAGTTTCTTGAAGCTCTCCTTCGATTACCCAGAATGGCTTTTAGAGAATTATTTTTGCTCTAAAAATGAAGAAGATAAATTGAAAATACCCTTTCACCGCCAGAAGTCAGTACTGTTGTACATTTCTTATTCTCGCGCTCTTCATTCGTTCATATTTTACGTGATTTCTAAAAATTTCCAAATCTGTTTGCGGATTCGGAATTCTCGTTTAATTGTGCACCTATACAAATGTTGAACTTTAAACAATTTCAAAATTTCGAAATTGTTTTGTAAATTTGACAAATTTTTGAAATTTGAAAATGTTTTTTCATATTCTAGTAGCTTTTGTTAGATTACCCAGAATGGCGTTTAAAGAATTATTTTTGCTTTAAAAATGTAGAAGTTAGGGTTTATCATTTTGATCTCGGCTTTCTGTGAGTTAAATATACGTTTCCTGCCATTCTTTCAAAAAGCTATTTTCCGTAATTTTGTGAGTTTTTTAATTCGGTTTTCAGATTCGGAATCCTTGTTTAATTTTACGCTTATACAAACTTTGAACGATAAAAAATTTCAAAATCTGATTACATTTTCTGAAAGCCCTTAATTGTTTACAAAAAAGGTATTAAAATAAATATTTTTGGTTTAAAAATGAAGGAGTAATATAAAGTTAAAAAAGCAAAAAGCAGTGCTTTTTTTTACATTTTGCTTTCAGCTGTTATCCGTAGTTTTAGGAATTTTCAAATTCTGATTTCAGATTTGGAATCTTCGAACGCTTAAAATTAAAAAAAAAGTAATTAAAAATACAATATATTTTAAAAACCAACATAAATATATTTTTACTCTTAAATTTTGTCTTGTAAATAACGTGATATAAAAATGATGTCAGAAAATGAACAAGACTTGTTTGAATTAACTATCGAACAATTACAAGAATATGAAAAAGATATGAAAACTAGTAACTGAAAGTAGTAAATATAAAAAGAGAATAACAAATGATAGTTAGAAACAGAGAAAAATATTTGTTTTCACTTAATATCAATGAATTACAAGATATTGGAAAAAATCTTTAAATTGTGTTGGTACAACACTACAGAAAAACTACTTATAGAAGAAATTATGAAAACTGAACGTAAACAACGGTTTATACAAATGATGGATAGACTACACGAAGAACAAATGATGAAAAGCAATAGAGAAAAACATTTGGTTTCACTTAATATGAATGAATTACAAGATATTGCAAAAAATCTTGAAATTATGTTTGTACATCACTACAGAAAACAATTTTAGCTTATAGAAGAAATTATGAAAACTGAACGTATGATTCTGTTTCAGATTATGATTATAATTGTAAAGATTATTATTCAGATCCAGATTATTATTGTCATTATGATTCTGATGCTGATGCTGATTCTGATGCTGATGCTCATTCTGATGCTGATTCTGATTCTGATTCAGATATTGATCATATTTATGATTCTGACGGGAATGTAATTTATCATATTTATGATTCTTACGGGAATGAAATTGATCATATTTATACTCCTGAGAGGAATGTAATTCAATTTAAAAATGGTGGAAATTTTATTCATAGTATTGATAATATTCACAATTTAGATAATTATGAATCTGGTTATGATTCAGATGCTGATGATGATGCTGATTTTTAATTAAATGTTTTTGTTATAATAAAATTAAAAAAGAAAAAAACATTCAACATTCGTGACGGAGCTTTGCTTCTTAAGGACCTGTGGTCTGAAAGGATAACTTGTTCGAAACAAATCCAGAAACCTCCAAGATACCTTCATATCTCATATATTTCCCAACAAACACTGTTAAATCATCACTTTGAAGAACCTTCTTATTATACTGCTTTGGCAAATAAACTTTATAGTGCAAGTCTCCATCTCGAGCCTGAAAGGCTCCTCGAGGGGTTGAAACCCCGGCCTCAAGAATAAGCTGAACTTGTTTGTTGGTGTATTTACTTTCAACCCATTGAGCACTAATAATTTTGTATAAGTTCGTTTAGCTTTTTGTATTCAACAACACTATTCAGCAGTTTCGAAAGAGTCGCCATTTATATATAATAAAAATTTGTCAATAAAAATATAATTAATCTCATTACACTACACCAAGAGAGTATGCCAGATTAATATATTTTATTGTAATATACAATTAAAATAATAAATTACGATACATTTGTAATCTGTAACTTCAATTGATAAAACATTTTTAGCAATTTTAAATATTTCAGCTGTTTTACTTTCATGTTTAATACAAAAATCAATGTATCCGTTCAAAGGAATTTGACAAATATCCAAAACGAAATTAGCACTATCAAATACAGACTTACTTATACGACAAAAACCTGTCAATAAACCCAAGCCTTCATTTAATTTTCTTAGTTTAAGCGTTCCAATTACATCCTGCTTACACACCAGAGACACTGTTTCAGGGAAATTATAAGCACGTTTTATGTTAAGTAATCTAGCTTCTAGACTCTTAAAGCCCTCATTTAGTTTTATTACTTCAGAATTTATTCTACTGTCTAAATCAGTAAAAAATGAATCTTTTGATGCAATTTGATTTGCAATCCCTGATCCCGGTCTGCAAGACAGACCGGGATCAGAAATTTACAAAATATCATGCGCAAACTGTCCCAAGGTTTATATTGGGGAGACTAAGCGTGCATTGTCAATCCGTTTAAGCGAGCACAGGAGAGACAGAGAATGGCGAATTAAATAATGAAATTGCAAATCACATCTGGACAGACACCAGAGGGACACATAAGATTGCAGAAGATACAGTGGAATTGATCGAGAGGGAGCCATTTTACATTGCCAGAAAATTTAAGGAAGCAATGCATATTGGTTGCCACCGGGGTCCTCTGATGAACCAAGACAAGGGGATAAAAATTAATCCAATACGGTGATCTGGACTTTTTCCAATATACCGAAATATTAAATCCTACAATCATAGCTAGTACCTGTGACTACGATTCTGTGTTGATAAAATGTTTTTTTTTAGAAATTTTGAACTAGGATTTCTAGAATTTTGTTGTTAAATTCAAAAAAATTTTTGTTTAATATTAGGAGGAAATTTAAATATTGAAGAAAAGTGTTATTAGCAAGAAGTGTTCTAGCGATAAGTGAGACATGGGGAAATGAACATAAAGAAATAAGTATAAATTTTTTTACTGTTTATGAAAGTAAAAAAGTTGGGAAAATCGGTGGTTCTACTGCTATCTATATCAATAATAATATTAATTGCATTAGGTTCAATAACTTTATTTACCATAATTCTAGAGAGTTTGAAATCACGTGTGTAGTGTGTAGACCAAACTATTTGCCTCGTAGTATTTCAGTCATAGTAATTATATGTGCATATTTTTCCCCGTCTACAACTAGTGTAGTACAGAGTACTCTATTTGATTCTATATATGATATTTATGAAAAACTGAAAGGTAAATATGTAGCCCCAGGATTCATAATAATGGTGGATTTTAACAAATGGACCAAGGGAAGTAAAATTGTAACATTGTTAAGCTGTAAGCAATTAGTGAATTTCCAAACTTTCTGTTCTCCAAATAGTACTAATACTCAACCTCTCGATTTAATTTATACAAATATAAGTAAATACTATAAGAACCCCTTGTCACAACCAATACTAGGAGATTCCATATCGGGGCATGTTGGAATAATGTATATCCCGAGGGCAATGTTAAAAGATGCTAATTGTCAGTATTTGGAAAAAGAATACCGTACATTTACTACTGTAAATAAGAAATGTTTCCTTGATCTGATTGCGGGATCTGATTGGACTGAATTCTATAATAGTGAGAATGTTGATAAAATGTTAGAATGTTTTGATTCAATATTGTCTACTGCGTATAAAAATGCATTCCCCATTAGTAGTAAACGAATTAAATTAAATGATCCGGCATGGATAACGACTGAGATTGTACGACTGACTAAACATAAATATGAACTAAAGAAATGTAACTCCCCTGATTATAGTTATATAGCCAATAAACTCAAAAGTAAAATCTCAATTGCCAAAGAATTATACTGTAAAAAAGTTCAAACTAGGATTAAAAATAACAAAAATAATATTTATAAAATAGCAGCTGATATTTGTAACACTAAAGTGAGAGAGTCTACTATTTCAAAGATTTGTCTAAATAATAATAATAATGATGTTAAAATTACAATTAATGAGATTAACACTTACTTTTCCAATATTAATAGAATGTACCAACCGATAATTAAAATTACAGATACTGATAGTAACACTAATTATATAAAGGTAAATGAATTCGATGTATTGCATAATTTAGATAAACTTAATTCATCTAAATCTAATGTTCCTGGTGGCTTGCCGACCAGTATTGTAAAAGAGCTTGGATGTTATTTTGCCACAGCATTAACCTTTCTCTACAATTATTCTTTTAAAAACGGTGTTGTTCCTAAATCTTGGAAAACTAGGTTTATAACACCGATTCCTAAAGATTATAATAATTTAAAAATTGATAACCTAAGGACATTATCTCAAACAAATATACTGTGTAAGATTATGGAAGGATACATGTTTGATAAATTGTATAAACAGCTTATTTCTAAAATTAGTTTAAACCAGTTTGGGTCTATTAAAGGCTGTTCTACAACACATTACTTAGTAAATTTACTTGATTTTATTTATAAATCATTAGACTTGTCTGATTCGTATGTAATAATAGTTATGCTGGATTTATCCAAAGCTTTTGATCTTGTAAATCATAATATATTAATTAGTGAATTACAAAAATTAGGTGTTGAATCATGTGATGTTAGATGGCTATCAGATTTCTTATCCCAAAGATATCAGTTTGTTAAAGATAAAGATGAAATATCTGATTTTTGTGAAATATTTAATGGAACACCGCAAGGAACTAAACTAGCTCCTTTGCTATTTATTGTTATGATTAATCGAATCCTTATAAATTTTGAAGAAAAATATCAAAAGAATTTTAGCTCTAATGCTAAAAATTTATTTAATGGGTATGTAGATGATATGACATTAGTGGAATGCGTAAAATATGGCGAAGCACCTAGGATGCAGGAATACCTAAATGATATTAGTTTATAGACGGATGACCTCAAATTGAAATTGAATCCAATCAAATGTAATATAATGGTAGTAAATGTTTCCAGAAAAAACATGATATCGGAAGTTGAACTTAAACTTAATAATACTAGGTTACCTATCGTAAATTGTACCAAGTTGTTAGGAGTTCAGATCAATAATAAGTTGTTATGGAATGAACATGTAAAAGTAATGGTTACAAAAGCTAGCAAAAAGATTTTTATTCTGAGGAAATTGAAATATTTTGGATTTTCGAAAAAGCAATTACTCTCAATCTACAAAACTTATATCAGAAGTAATCTTGAGTACTGTTCACAAGTATGGAGCCAAAGCCTACCGAATTGCTTATTGGAAAAAATTGTAAAGGTGGAAAGATGTCTGGGTATAATATTTAATAATTATGTCAGTAATAATAATTATAATTTTGTTACAAAAAGTTTAGGTATAACTCCTATTGAAAATCGATATAAACAGCTATTACTAAAGTTTGGGAAATCAATAATTAAATCTGATAGATACTCTAGTTGGTTAGCACCATTCGTGAGATGTAATAATAGACCTAGTAGAAACCAATTGAGATATAGACTAGCTAAATGTAAGAGGGAAAGGTATAGAACTTCTACTATGCCCTCACTCATTAGTTTACTGAATAATAAGTTTTAAGTTTTAAAAATAAAAAGTCAAGCTATTATTTATTAGGTATGTATTATTTAAAGATTGTGATGTATATTAATTCGACTTTCTTTCCTCCATTGCGCTGATTACATGACGCGTGGGCTCCTTCCTTTTTCTATATAAAATTAGTATCTGACTGTGTAGATTGTTTGTTGATTATTGTAATAAGTAGCCCTTAAGCAAATTAATCTGTCTCATTGTGTACTATTTTCAAGTGTGATTTAGCATGTATATGTGTCATTCTTGCGTATGTACTATAATATCCGATACTATGAAAAAATCACAGCTCGTGATCGAAAGCTTGACAAAAATAAAAAGACAATAAATTGTAATCCACAAGACCCGAATTTGAAATAAATAGTATTAAAATGTGTGGATGGAAAGAATTGAAATTTCAAGCTGCTTTAGTAATTAAAGGAATTAAAGCTAAAAGAGGTAGAGCACCACCTGATTTAATATGTTTTGATAAATCCGTAATAATTTTGTTACATTGTATACTTAATAATTTCAAAATTAAGTTTCCATTTTTAATTTTTTTTGTTTGTGCTAGAGTAAGCTTAATAGGGTAACCATCTTCTGTATTAATTTGTTCTTTATTAAGATGTAACGTTACACCTTTTTTATTAGTGAACGCATTTCCAATATCTGTATATTGTTTTTAATTTAAAGAAATATTTACTGTCATTTACATAAAAAAAAATCAATACGTAATAATATATTCAACACTCATTTGTATTTTTGGTTCCGTAGCAAGATAGCTCGATATTTGAGCTGCGATTTCGGTATTTAAATCTATATATGGAATTCTCCACTTTAGGGAAGTAATATTTATTGCACCATCAGCAGCATCATTAGTACTTGATGTTTGTGAACTTGTTTTAAATATAGCATTTCCATTAATTACCCTATCCAAATGAACAGAAACTTTGATTCCTGATATTATTTTACCATTAAACCCGAAAATATGTGAAAACGGAATAACAAATCTAGCTTTACCTTTGCTGTTAGTGTACATTTAAATAGGATATCATGTTTATTAGCAAATCCTGGGTTCTTATCCACGGTAGCTGAATATTCGTTATCATCTAGAGACTAGCATAGTGTATGTCCATAATTAGAACTAAACCCTTAAGTATATTTAAGTAATCCGTGAATCAAACTAGCATGTCCTACGTTTGTGTAGTCTTCCACTATTGTCGCATCAAATCTTAATTGAACTTCATCAAAAAGAAACATTGGCCCATTGTTAGCTAATGTAATCAACTCAGTTCCAGCATATCTTGCACCATTTGCTTGTTTTACTAAATCAACCTCAATAATAAACTCACTATTCTTCAATAACATGTAATTATCAACATTGTCAACGCGAATAGTTATTTGACCTGCTTTGTTTAAGTGAAAAGTTTATTTGTGAAAAATAATCTTCAAATCTACAAAACTGTTTCGCATTATTACTTTCAATTGGTGTGTTAAGAACCAAATAGTTTTCAATTACTTCTTGAGTATTCATTTACTTATGAAAAAAATTGTGATTATTTTTTATTTGAAACATTGCTTTCATAGTATTCGTTTAACTCCTCTAGTATTTTTTTCCAAGGCTCTTCTGTAGAGTTATTTGGTGGTTTCACAAATTGTACTTTTTTAAAAGTATGTGAAGTCGTTGGCACTGTTGTTTCCGCGGACCCATTGCTATTTTTACCATAGGCATTTGTTATATATTTAGTATTTGTATTCATTTATTAATATGTTAAAGATAAAGTAATAGTAATTTCATTACCTCTAAAATCAATAGGATTTAGTTCTTCATCAGTCAGCCATGTTTTCATTTTAATAATGTATTTCTGATCGATATGGTAATATACTGGTTGTTTGGCTTCTTC
>JAQFZC010003426.1:0-18825 GCA_034695205.1 Dicyrtoma fusca
AGGATAGACTAGAAATATTTATCCGTCCACGAGACTACCTTTCACTTTCCTACAGGATTCCACTGGACAAACCTTGCCAGCACAAACTACTTTTGAACTTCCCATAGGATTAAAATGGACGTGGCTAGATCCACCTTTCCTTTCCACCAGGTCTGGCCTAACTGGATTTAGCAAACCCTGCAAAACTTCCCACATTACCCGCCCAATTATAATTATTCGCGTAGTAGGCAATGCCGACTAACTCTAGATCACTTTACGATGGCACTATTTAATGCTGGTCCAGTCTTACCAATAAACCGTCACGCAAAATAGGAGTAAAAAGAGACTAATTGTAAAAAAACTCAAAATGATAATTTTCAGATTGGATTATATTTTTAGGTTAGATATTATGTTCTGGCTAGATTATGTAAAAGGAAAAGTTGGATTTCCACCAAGAACTCACCAAAAACTTCATATTGATATCCGTCACTATATTCTTGCACAAGTCTCGGCAGTTTGATCTTCAAAGTTGATTTGGATCCTTAGCTAGTAGCTTAAGCCTTTATATACTGCGAGAGAAGTTGTTGAGATGACTTAAGAAACCGGCCGAGAGCCATTTAATGGGGAATTTCCGGTTCATTTCCGTGTGCAGGTGCATAGGCGAGTGCGTTGGAAAGCAGTGCAGTTGGGATGTGCGTGAATGATGCTCAGTTGATGGGATTGTGTGTGGAAGATTTATTTAGTGGCAGAATTGCACTCCTTTTATTTCCATGTTTATTCTGCTGCAGTCTTGAGTAACTGCTTCCCTCAATCTGCACAACACCTCATTAATTAATTCTTATTAACACAGCGCATTGCTCTGTGATTTGATTGAGAACTGGATTTGGATCTCAGTTGCCTCATAGCAAAGATGAATACGCTCAAGTGGAAGCACGGTGGGTGGAAAATTCATTGACAAAATTGAGTCGGTAGGCGCAATGGCGGCTGCTCTCACTGCCTTTGGGACAGGCATTAACAAGTGTAGCAGCAGTCATTTAATTATTTATCTACACTTCATTGCTTCTCCTTTGTAGTATCAGTTCATAACTGTAATTTTAATCTACTACAATCGTAAGGCACATCAAATAAATAATAGGAGGTAATATCTCATTGAAATACTTTTACTTTCGAGTAAGTGGAAAATCCACTTTTTACAACTTGGCAGTACATGCCGGATCTGATCTTCTATGAAGCTGAAGGAGTGCAGAGGTTTCTCAACTGATCAATATTAGGATTTAGCGTTCCGACCTGAGGCTACGCCTTTATTTTCTAAATAAGTAGAAATCTCAAAATCACTCCAATAATATTGTATAATACGGTAGTCGTCAATCTTTAACAGTCTATTTATGCATTTCGTCTTTTATTAAGAAGCAAAGTGCGGCATCACATGCGCACTTTCAAGCAAAATGAGGCATATCCAGTACAATGCATTGTGGAAATGCCTGTTTGTTTTTATTCCGCGTTGGAAATATTGCAGTTTGCGTCTTAATAGATGTTTTGTATGCACACATGCCTAGACATTAATCATTAATAGTTTGAAGAATGAATATCTCTTTAAAATGCGGTCATGTTGTCTGGGAAGTGTAGTGCCACACCTTGTGCATGCATAGTCAAGTTTCCATTCAAAGATGAAAGAGGCCCCTGCATTGGAAATGCAGACCATAGCGGGTCTGTGCTGTTATGCACTCGCATTCATTACATAATTATTCATCACACACTGCATCATTAAAACAACTACAGACACTGTGGTCGTGTGAATGAAGCGGTCGGACACGGGCTCCACCGAACAGTTGCTTTCAGAGGCAAAAGCCAGAATATTCCCGCTAATTAACTCTCAAGCAAATGGGATGGTGACAGAATAAATAGTTACAGAAAAGCTTCTTGCAAAATCAGTTCCAATAGTTGTTGAGCCTTTGTTTTCTTGGCTGCATTAATCCATTTATTTGCTGAGCTTCCTTGTGAAGACTAATACCTCATTAAAAAGTATGTTTGATCCAGTAAGCTACAATAAATGATCTCCTTTGCAGGTACGACAGCGATGTGGACAAGAAGATGGTTTTGCTTCGAATCGAGTCGGCGGCGGGGGAGCCGCTGGGGAGCGTCAACTGGTTCGCCGTCCATCCCACGAGCATGAACAACACGAACCGACTAATTTCCGGGGACAACAAGGGCTACGCGTCCATGCACTTCGAGTACAAAATGAATCCGAAAGACCGACCCGGCAAAGGGAAGTTCGTGGCCGCCTTCGCCTCCAGCAACCTGGGCGACGTGTCGCCCAACACGAAGGGACCCATTTGCATCGACTCGGGCGAAAAGTGCGATTTCGAGTACAGCACCTGCAACGGCTACACGCAGAACTGCATCGCCTTCGGTCCGGGAGACAACATGAAGAGCAGCACCGAGATCATCGGCGACCGCCAGTTCAAGCGGGCAGTGGAGCTCTTTGAACAAACCGAAGACGTCACGAACGTCCACGGAAAAGTCCAGTTCTCGCACCAGTACATCAACATGAGCAACTACAAGGTGAGTCAGTGATGAGAGGTCAGTGAAAGACGAGAGGTCAGAGAGTGACGAGAGGTCAGTGAGTGACGAGAGGTCAGTGGGTGACGAGAGGTGAATGAGTGATGGTCCAATGGAACCTGAGGACCTCAGTCATGACCTGGCCATGGTACTCACGCGTAGTTTCTGTAAATTGTCACTCAGGTGGACTACGAGATTGGTGGCGTGCGAGTGCAGGGAAACACTTGTCCGGGAGCCTTGGGCTACAGCTTTGCAGCTGGAACGACGGACGGTCCCGGAGCTTTCGATTTCACGCAAGGCTCCACTTCGGACAACCCCTTCTGGAACCTCATTCGAGACGTTCTGCACGCGCCCACAAGAGCACAAGTTGACTGCCACGCGTAAGCCCCTCACCGCCAACGCACTAGAAGCATTATTAACCAGTTGTCGAGTATTTAAGCTTTCAATTTGTTTTTGTGACCTCGCACTCTAGTCCGAAGCCGATTCTGCTGGACGTGGGCGAAACTCACTTCCCATACGACTGGGTGCCAACCATTGTGGAGACGCAAATGCTTCGCATAGGAAATCTCTACATTGTGGGAATGCCCGGCGAGCTGACGACGATGGCCGGTCGCCGAGTGCGAGAAGCCATCGAGAAGATGGGCAACGACGCATCTGCGACCAAGGACACCGTCGCAGTCATTGCAGGTATCGTCGTAGACACTGCACAGCATTTTCCTCCTAAATTAAAAGTCCTTTTTCTATCTTTATTCCCAGTCTAAATTGTATCCCCGTGAGTACCAACTCAGACAAAGTCGTAGCAGAATGCACACACGGCCACAAATCTTAGAAACGGCTGGATTTTCACTTGAAAGGCATTTAAGTCATCTTTGACATGTAGGGAATGTGTAAAAAAAAAGTGCTCGTTGATTTTGAATGATCTGTGGTAGACTTTAGGTGGGTACTTGTCAAGAGTTGTAGTAATGCTCTTTTAGTTGATGATTGGAAGGAATGGTTTAAGATGATTCCTTGTTTCTTGTGCAGGACTGAGCAACGTGTACACGCACTACGTGACCACCTTCGAGGAATACCAGAAGCAGCGCTACGAAGCCGCGTCCACGCTTTACGGCCCGCACACGCTCAGCGCCTACATCCAGCAGTTCAGTCAGTTGACAGACGCCATGCTATCCGTAAGTCATCTTCCACTCACTTCTTCCTTCTCAGGTCCACCTTCATCTCTCTCGCACGTCCACAAGAAGATATTTAGTCTGTCCAGCTGCACAATATAAACCAGCCAAGCACTCTTTCCACATCAATTAAAGGACGCTCGTAGCTTGTACAGGAACTCTTGTCGTTCTTTCGCATCTCATAGTGTCATTTACTTTCTAGTGCAGATGAGGCTGGCTGTCGCCCTATGCATGTCATTAAAGAGCCTGACGGAATTCCATCTTCCTGTAAATTAACTCAACACGCTTCCACATTAGCACTCTCATTCATCTTTTCTTGGGCCTAAGCAAAGGGACACATCCGTACAAATGCAAGGATTTAATTAGAAGCTCGTTTGTGAGGGTTGAAAGGAATTACTAGGCTGTCTCTGTCTCCTATTACAGTCATTTACATACAAGTCTGAGCCATGCAATCCACGGCCTGTGCGATCTGGAGCGCAGAGTTGTCAAGTAGCAAAATAATTACTGCGCCATATTTAAACTCTTTCCAGGAAATTAGAATCTCATGGACAATTCTATTGCATACAGCTTTTGGCTACAGACTCCAGTCATCCAAGTCTTGAGAGAGTCTTCAGAAATCTTGGTGATTTAATTAAATTGTCATCCCTTCCTTGTTAGCCTTCAATTCCTTCCGATTGAAAGACAGGAGCCATGCTTCGCCTTTTATCTCCACTGACAGCCTCATAAAGCGGAGTACTTTCCCATAAACTCCCCATAAAACATCATTAACATCATGTAGGTGCAAACATCTCTGCGTTTGTTCACATATTTGAGTCTCTTTGATGCTAATGGAAATTAAGGGATGCGGGATCGAGTCTTTTTGAACTTTGCACTGAATGAGTGTTGACTGAATAATTAATTTGTTTCAGAATAAATCAATCGAGGACGGGCCTTCTCCACCGTTACTCCTCAAAGGGCAGATTTCCCTCAATCCGATAATTGTTGTGGACATGCCGCCATTCATGAAGAACTTCGGGGAGTGTGTCAATGAGCCTTACCCGCTGGCCTACGTGGGAGAAACCATTCAAGCCACCTTCATTTCCGGACATCCACGGAACAATCCTTTGCGGTCGGGAACGTTCTTCTTGGTGGAGAAGAAGCCGGAAGATGCGAGTGGAAGCGGGAGATGGGAAACCGTGGCTACGGATGCGGACTGGTCCACCACGTGAGTCCATTCTATAATTATTTAGCAGTGGGATGAACCTGAACAGCCTCCGCTCTTTGCTCACGTGTCTCTTCTCACTCATTTTTCTGTTAAGCTGAGACGTGCCTTGGCTACGCAAAATGTCGGACGCAATCGTCTTGAGTGAGACACAAGTTCAAGATTAACTCGCATCTTCTCTTTTTGAATTTTCAACCATGTTGCATTCCAGTGCGAAGGCTGCTGCGGACGTGCCAATTATAACCTGTAGATTCTTCTTTCATTCTGGTTGCGGTCCTTTGCGTTTTTGATTTTTGTTATGTATTATGTAATGTAGCACTCAACCACCAATGTCCTACCTACATATCATGGGCGAAGAAGCATTGTGGCGTAAGTCCAATGATCGCTTAAGAGCATTCTCTTCAAGTCCAAAGTCTCCCTTAATATAATTTTGGAGCAAGTCTCAAGAAAAGAAATAGTGAAAATGGCATTTACACTTTCCTAAACCAGCAGAACTACTATTTGCGTTTTTAAGGGGACGCTGGATTTGCTTGACAATGCGTTTAAGCGGGGTGGACTTGTGCCATAATGCTTCTTCACCGACAATATCTTTGTTACATGGGCATGAGTGCTTCACGAAGAGCACACACGTCACTCTCCAGGGCCTACAAGCACTCAGAACGACGGCAACAATCTGCTTTGAGGAATTTCTACGTGGAACGTGCAGTCAGTTAGTTTCTTGTTCTTCTGCCAGAGTGATTGTGTGCGAGGGAAAGCAATTAGTCTCTTGATTTTAAAGCCATTGTTGCTCTCGTCCTCATTAGCTTAATTATTGCGCTCAAGACTCCTTTCCTGGAAGAATTTCAATGATTTTATTCTTGAGCCCGGTTTTGGCTGTCCTGGTTGGTGGCTCTGTGAGATCTGTGGGAGCTGTAGATGCAGGAGTGCGTCGTTGTGCATCTTCCTCGGAGTTGAGTGAGAGGCTGATATTTGGGAGTGGGAGATATTTGGGGGCAGAAGGAGGAGGGCGGAGATGAGATTGTAATTATGACAGGAGCAGTAAGAATGGGAATGAGTTGAAAGTAATTACTTTCTGCTCGTCTGCGGATGGCGACATTGTCTGGACTGCGGAGGACGGGAGATTGGCCGCTGGGTCCTCATGGACTTGTTGTCGCTCCTTCCCGCGTCCTCCTTCGGCTGCAGACACTCGGAGTTGGAAGTGACAGTGGTTTGGATGTAGACGGGAGAAATTCCAGTCGCTTGCAACACCACTCATTTTGGATTTCGCCATGGCGGGTCTCGTAATGAAATACCTGTTGGGAAATGCGGGAGTGTGGAGGCAGAAGGGGGATGCGGTGCTCAATGGGTTGCTTTGATGGAGCGATGATGAGGGAACTCAAGTGTGGCTCAAACGTCTGCCGTCTCTAATTATTCCAGTCAACCTTCCGCAACAAAATCTATTAATTTGCAAGCATCAAATGGACTTGCAGCGCAGAGACGGGAAAGCTTGATTTTGACAAAGGCTTGGAGAGATGTGATTTGGTGATGCAAGAGTGCAGTGTGGAAAGCATTTACAAAACTTGTTAGAGCAGAAATGAGGAATAATGACTTGGCAGATTTTATTCAATTGCCTCCCTTGCCATCTCCAATTCATTTTCAGTCTTTAGAAAAGCTCATTCATCCTAATACATTCTCTCCAGCCAGAGATATTATTATTTTTTCATGGCTTCTCTCGTTAGCTTACTCCCTTTCAGTCTTGATAGTTATTATTAAACTTGTTGCGTATATTCACTCATGCTCCTATTCTAGTAGATGTTTGCGAAGAGTATTGAAAATTCCGCACGTTTTGTAAATTCCAGAGACCCTAAATATTGACGAAAAGTTATAAAGGGAAGATGTTAGGATATTTTGGAAAAGAATGGCTTTGAAAGTAGGAGCTGGATGCAGATGGGCAGAAGAGAAAGTTGAATTAATATTTTGTATTTGTTCCAGATTCCGGTGGTCACGACCCGTTCCGTTGCTGCCGAACAGTCAGCTTCACTTTACGTGGCAGATACCGGCGGACGCGGAGCCAGGCACCTACAGAATCCGACACTTTGGCTACTACAAACGCTTTCTTAATTCTCCTCTGCCTTACGACGGAACTACACAAGAATTCAAGGTAAATGCTTTTAACGGTCCCATCAGGCAGACACTATTTCCTTCACTTGCTTTCCACTTTCCGCCAGAATCTTTGAGTGAGATGACGAAAGTTTCCACAGGCACCCGGTCCAAAAGGAGCCATTCCATATATTCGGCTCTTCCCTCCACTCTCAATCCCCATTTCTAGCTCCTCCGCAGGGATACACAAATTGCTTCTCAATCTTTGAGCCATTTCGTTGACATATCGTTGTTGGAGATGCCAAGTGGTCTCCATCCAATGCTCCAGTTCACACTAAATGCCCTCCTGGTCAATCCTCATTTTTTAAATATAACGCTTTATCGCACAACTATGTATAATCGGTCGGTACTTCAAAGCCACATCAAAAAACGTATTTCGCATATTTTGTATATCAAAACTCGTTTTGCACTTATTCATAAAAGGTGCCACAATTGTATACTGTTTGCACCATTTTAAATTTAGCAAAAGCCGCTTTTACTCCTTCTATCAAACGCGTATAATATTTAGCTCCTTTCAAAAAATTCCTAACAGTAGATTTTACAATTTCTGAAATACGGAGGTTGCTCTTCAGTTTTCCACTAAAATATAAAAATGAAGTTGGAATTTGTGGAAATTTCCTTACTTACTGTTTTGATCTATTCTACAAAAGGAGAATTGAAGTCGGATTTACGTATGTATTTATCAAATGTGCAAAACGCGGATTTTCACATATTTTAGCAAGTGCAAAACAATGTTTTAAATGTTGAAAGGAGACCGGCCATTTTGCATCTTGAGTAACGGTATAAGTGTGGGTTGTTCGTGAGGTGGCTTAGCTGAGAGCTAATCGTTGGCTTGAAGGCGTAAAATCCTGTTGCTGTTTCCCGTGAGTGGATGTTGATCCTGAAATTGCAAATCTTTGGCCACATTTCCGCTCGCCAGCTTGTGCCTCGTTGATTTATGCATTTCTCGTCAGCAGCTGATCCAATGATCTGAAGCTTCTTGTAAGTGTTACCACTGGAATTTATAGCTCAGTACAGGATGCGTGTATCTTTGTCGAGAATCTGCATAATTTCAAGGCTCAAAACTGAATGCAGAGAGTGAGTTCTCTTTCGTGTTGGAAGAATTCTGCTGGAGCAATAAAATGTGAGTGCTTCAGTTTATTGCACAGCAAGACAATTAAATTTTGAGTAATGAGACGTCTCGAGCCTACCTCAAGCTCATCTCCAATAAATCCTCAGCTGCCGTTCTGTGTACGAAACTACAGGCGAATCTGCACCCTTTGAGCAGGAAATAGAAGCCACAGCCTACTGCCTCACTTTACAGATTACAGACACCTTTAAAGAGCCTAGCACGAGCTCTTGAGAGGAAATTATTCAACGATTTTATGGGTAACAAAGCCTAGATGAGGAAAGATTCTTTTTTGAAACTCAGGTCTTGAGTTTTGTTTTGGTGCGAGGGAGATGCTTTGATGGTGTCGTCTATTTAAATGGAGTTTTCTTTCTTTTCTCTCAGTTTAGCCTGACATTGTTTCGTCTGCGAATAGGAGGCCCAGTCTTGCAAAGAAGTTGCATTTCAAATCTTGTACGTTCACAAGTTTCTTGCTCCAACTTGGCTCGTCGTAGTTTTTTAGCCTGTCGTTTGATTCCCAGTGGACTCGTTTCCAGCGGATCTCAATCTTGCTCTCTCAATGATGGCCTTAACGGCGCATCCAGCAAAGCAATATTTTCCAGAGAACTTCTTCTCTCCAGGCTGTCCTGAGTGCAGCTGTCTCAATGTAGTAATGAGTGGCTTCACAGTTTCACGTTTAGTAGTGACGAAGTGTGAGAGAAAGCAGAGAAAGCGAGAGAAATCGGGATATTTGGGAGGGAAGATGGGACAAGTTTCTCGCACTTTCCTCGCAATGGCTTTCCTTGTCTCTCTTTTCTCCTCAACGCCACGCCATCAAAGACACAGCCACGTCCATTTAAATAAAGCGATCCTTTCACGCTTTCTCCAACTCGTATTTACATTTTAATTTCCCCTCCACGCATCCTTCGGTCATTATTCCTGTCATTTTCTACATTTATTTGGGATTACTGCCTCGTAGAAGCAAATTGTTATTGTATCACGGCCTTTCTTCACATGCCCAAAACCATTTCTCAGGCTCTTCCGATGAGAAACATTTTATAGCATCGTTAGGGGGGCCTTTTGCATTTCCGGATTTACTAAACTACTGACTTTTCGCCAATAATTTAATGCAAAATTCCTCATATTTCCTCTTGTAAGCCTGGCTTCATTTTGATTTGAACTTTAATAACCGATTCTGCAATTAGCCATTATTCTTATAGTAACCACAATTATTACCATTTGCGACTTTTTAGATGAAGCAGTTCCCAATTTTTGAGTTTACATGCCAGACTGGCCATAGCTCGCGCTTAAATACATAAATGTTACATGACTCCGTCATCTCCCTCGCAGGTTGTTTCAGGGTAATTTAAAAAATGATCTAGATTCATAACCCCGCATTTGTAGGCATAGCTGAGCATTGAGGTGGCAGTAGATTGGAGATGGGTAGAATATTAGGTTAGACTGGTGGAGAGAGACTCAAGATGCTATGTGGTTGTCTCAAGATGCAGGAGTAAAGAATGTGAGGACTGTATTATAAAAGAGGAGCGTAAAAAGCCCGTCGACGGGTAATTGATGTTGGAATGTAGAATTTAAAGCGACCAGAGATAGAATTGTGATGATGGACAAAACGAAAGGGAAAGCAGACTGCTTGTGTGCGTAGCAGTTGCTCTTGCCAGAGTCCGTGTACTCGAGTTATTCTGATTGTGTGTGAAGCTATTTGGATTCACATGGACGGAAGATTTACTTGAGACGCAGCGGAATCACTTGGGGAAGCAGATATCCAAGTAAAATGATCGAGTTTGTGGTCTCTTCTATGCTTTTGATGGATTGCGTACTTTATGATGGAGAAATATTCGAATGTAAATCCTGTAACTCTTCCCAACTCAATCGATCCCCTCCAGTTTCCAAATGAATAATGTTTACTATTCGGGGAAAAAGAGTTGGAATTGGTGGGTTGCGTATTCGGGAGAGTATTATGGGATCTGTCCTACAACGTCCCTATCAGTTTGGGGTAATTCTGCCAAATCTTGTCTTCATCCCAACACGTTTCCGCTCCTTTTCTGCTACTTGAGTCCCCAGGAAGCAATGATGTCATTTTATAAGATCTCGTGCGTGTGGGAAGTGTCTGTGTGGGATGCTATACATGACCGAGCTACTTCAAGTCTCCTTCCAACTTGTTAGTACTTGTTACACATTATTCCATCGATTTCCCCGAGATGTTCTCTGAGTACTTTTGCTGCGGTGGAAGCGATTCGTTCCTGTTCACAGGGCCATTGAAGGCTTGAGGATTGGCGGATGTGTGCGAGTGTAGAGGCCAACCTTGGGACGGCAAAGAATGTAAACTGTCAAGAATTAATTGCGTGTCCAGGGGAAAGGAAGATGCAAATCGATACTGCCAGCTCGTTATCGACATTTAATCATAACTCCTGCTCTCAAGGCCCACAAAAGCCCATCGAATATTATTCTAGTTTCCGCCTTTTATTCTGAAAGGAATAAATCCCAGTCCTTCCTTTCCTTTCCTATCTTCTCAATCTAAATTATTTTCGGCTTTCAACTCAATTGGTTGTCGAAAGCGAAACGGACATAAAACTCCGTTGGCATGTACGCCTTTGGTGGTGCAGATCCGTAATGCGTGATGATGATGATGGCGGCTGAGGCTTGCATTGGACTAATAATGGGATTCCGTTGCTTTTCCCAACAACCCTTCCAAACAGCGACAAAGACATCAATCGGATTTAAAGCACAATGAACATTTCCATGAGGAAGGAAACGAAGAGGCTTATTTATTTTATTCCCATTCCAAGGCTTCATTGCCTCTTGTACTTGTTGTATGACATTTCCATTCTGATTCGGTAAAAGTCAAAGAGAAAAAGGACTAAATGTCTAAAAGCCATGCAATCTTTTTCAGGCTTCGTTAGTGCCTTCTAATGAAGAAGAACCAATTCTAAACTTACCTCTCTAACCACTTCCCTTCTTTTGCTTCTTCCAGGTGACGAATCGGAACTATCCAGCGCTCTTCCAGCACAGAAGGCAGCCCCAGCCCGCTCCTGCAATGAAAATCCGAACGGTGTCAGACTTCTGGAACGCTTTAATAGGAAACAAGAAGATGTTTTAAACGCACTTTAAAGAGTTGATTGGCCAATAGTTATTTATTTATTTATTCCGCCTTGAGCTTTAGACTATTATTATTTCGAACATTTTATCCCTTTTCAATTATGTAATTAGAGATGCGTCTATTTACCCTTATTATCTGTATTTATAAATTATGCTCATAATTTTATTTTTATTCTGCATATTTGTAATTGAGGATTAAGGAGGCAGCAGAATGGATGTACCTAGTGTATGTACTTTGTATCCTTGCAATAGAATATTATAACGTACTGCCAATATAATATATTTTGACTGCCGAGAGATCCTTTTTCTTTTTCTAGCCCGGTGTTGCTCATATTAGTGCAGGAGATGATGTGATTGGAATTAATAGGAATAATGCAATATTAATTTCTAAGATAGAATCTGCACTCCTTTAAAAGAGATTGTGCATTTTGTGATTGTAAACGTATCCTGGTGAGTAGAGTAATTAAATTTCCTGTCTGTCTGATGGATTTATTAAATTTAATTCCGGCCTTCCTCGTTCATTCATTCATTTTTAGCTTTAGTTGCCTATATAATTAAATTTCGTATTGATGGGAATTGTGTGTGTGTGCTCCTTCTGCCAGCAGTAAAAAGTGGACTGTGAAGAACGTGAGCGACTTACGAAGGAATTTTGGGGAAATAATTGTGTGTTGAAATACGGAGTGCAGAGGGGGGCTATTTATCCGGCGTCATGCACACGCAAAGGCAGGAGTGGTGGTGTGGGACATTTAACGTGTCAAATCTTGTGCTCGCCTGCAGAAGAACCTCTTTGTCTCAAACCGGAAGTTGATTCCGCCGTGAAGGGTTTGAGTGGCGATCTGTATTCATGCTTTTCTTCAGTCACTTACCGTCTTTTCATGACGCAACTGTCACCCCTTCGTGGCTTAGACGCTTACTCACCGCATTGCAGGGGATTAGAAACGTACAGACGGCTTTCCTGGAGTTGGACTCCAACGCACCGGCACTGGAGACGCTGGAGAGACAGAAAGATCACTTTTATGCTCAGACCAAATGTAGTGTCGGTTCAAGGATGGCCCCAAGTACAAGCAGCATGACGAGGACCCACACTCATCTTTCTCTCAACACCAAATCATAAAATACTCCTTTGGCACATTTTCCCAAAGTGTGTGCAAACAGATGGCTGCTATTAGAGTGAGCTATGCGGCCTGCGAGTAGACACGGAGAGAGTAGAGCTGGCCAAGCAGCAAGGCTTGTGTCTTATTAGTTTGGAGAAGGGCCCTTTTGCTTCTTACTGCGTGAGAGATGAGGAAGGTGGGAGCGGACGACAGAAGAAGACTAATTGGTCTCCTGCACTCAGAGTGTTCAATAAAATAGTCTCAGTCTGCACTTCCAACTGCGATCATGCGAGTGTGAAAGTGTTTTGCCGCCTTGGCAGACTGACAACCCGGGAGTCCTTTGGCCTTGAGTCTACGTGTTGAGCTCAGGCACATGGCCAACTTTCTCCGGCCACTTCACTCCACACAAGTACATTCCAGGCATTCCTTTATTATGTCGGGGCAGCGAATGAAGCTGCACCATTCTGAACAATTCTGATTCCCCGTTGCCTCTCTTCAATTAATTACCCACTTAGTTTCTTTCTTTCCAACTCCCACAATGTCTCCATCGTTTATGCGTAAGTCAACTAAGGGACTGGAGTGATAAGTTGAGTCAAGTCTTAAGGGTAGCTGTAAAATACGGAGTGGACTTAAAATGTGTCTTCTGCCTGGTGCTTCATTTGGTGGTCTCTTTAAAAGCACTCAGTTCCCTTGGCAGCTGACCATAATGCCCGGGAATGACGTCGCTGGAGAACCACCAGTAGTTGTGGATTCGGTCTGTTCACTCGTCTTCTCGCCCAAGACTGGCAGACTGCGTTGAATGGGCGACGCTGGGGGGAAGTGGCGGGGAAAGGAAATAATGCCCGCCTGCTCAAAGGAAACACGCCACATTTAATTGGTGGAAGTAAAGCTAGAAAGCAGACGTAAAAGTCCACTGCCCTCGTAGGAATCATCTGGAATCTTCATCCTATTTTCCCACACAGGTTGTTCGCATTGTGGCACAAGTCCAGTCTTGCATTAAAAACACTCTCGCACAGTCCAGCCACCTCACCATCATATTTACATGCACAGCACAACAATCAGCTTGAGCCAATGTCTTTGTACAAAGCGAAAAACTCTTTTTACTATTTTTCACAAATTCCAAATACTTTTTATTATTCTTTTGCGAAAGTAGAAATAGCAATTTGACTGGTTTTGAAAGTTGGACATGGCAGTTTCACTATTTTTGAAAAGCAGAGCATTTGATTTTTACTATTTATTTGTTGGAACGTGTGGCACAGTGGTATTATTGAGACGCTGGACTTGCTTGACAATGGCTTTAGGCGGAGATTGGATTTAGGCCGGAATGCTTCTTCGTCCAGGCTGTGAAATGATATCCGTGCGTGAGGATCGAAATGCGTAATGTAGTCTTGAGGAATGGCAGTGACTGACGTGATGGGAAGAAGTGAAATGGAAGAATGTGATTTTGTGGGAAGGCATTTGTGTGTCATGTCCGTTGATTTTTGAGGAAAGACTGCCTTGGACGTGGCTGGTTGAAGTTCCTTTGACGCTTGATTAAGTTCCTTCGTGTGCAAGTGAGATTTAATTGAATGGGAAATAAATGGGACGTGAGAGTAGTGAGTGGAGAGTCGGGATGATTAGCCCAATCCACTTCCACAACAATATCACGTCAAAACATCTCCCATCACTCTTCGCCATCACATTTTTAATCCCATTGAGAGAGTCAAAAACAGGATTGTGCTCATCGTCTGGTGCAGCGGCAGTGCTTCTCTCGGCCTGGCACACTTTCCACCCACTCGTCGGTCTTTACGCTTTCATTCAACACGCCGGATTACCTTAAGCTCAGGCACGTGGACGCTCTTTCCACTTTTCACTCAAAGCCCGTCGTAGTGGATGGAGTCCACATTTGTGTAATCCAAAGAATCTTCAGCACTTCCATAAGCACGCATTTTTAAAATTCCCGTACATTTCGTTGGCATTATTTTGATAGAAATGGTCCTTTCTCTTATTCAACGAGGATTTCCAGAGTAATTTTTATAAATATTCCATTCTTGTCTTCAGCCCGCTCTGTCACCCAAATGTAAATATTTGGAAAGGATCTTTTACAAATCCAGAGTTTCTGAAAATGCAAGTAAAAGGGAAACTACATGTAATGAGGGATTGAGTGTGTCACATGACAAAGGCGAGGGATCCTAAAGGGAGCGTCTTGAAGTTGTGATTGTAGGAAAGAAGGCTTGGAGGAAAGATAGAGAAAGCCTGTCCTGAACATGGAGCAGAGGTTCTCCGTGGAAGGAAGTTGATAGCCGCATCTCGGTGCGTGTTAAAGTCGGCTGGTGAGCATTGCATGGAAATGAGCGACAGACGGAAGAAGGCATGCAGGCTCCCTGCTCTCTCAACTTAGATGAGCATCGGGGGAAAGTGGCGAAAGTTGGAAAAGTGGGGAAAGTGGAGAAAGTGGAGAAAGTGCTTTGGAGCTCCTTTGGTCGTGTAATGTGTGAGTGTTAGTGAAAGTGCATATTCCGACTTTGTAAGAGTTCCGTATTGGGGCAAAAGGCGTAGAAGTGAGTCAAAGATGGAATGACACTAATGGACTTGCAGTTACAACTGTCTGCCCGGGTATTTGGAAGAAGTGCGTAGCAGGAGAAAAGAATGTGCATGTAATGTGGCATGCGGGGAACATTACAAAGCACTTTCGGATAATAACAGCCTTGTCTCGAGAAATGTACGAGTACATCCATAAAAAGTTAGTCAAGCTACTTACTCTCCGCACCCGCCTCTTTCAATGAGCATCCCCAAGTCTCACAAGAATGTGAACAAGTGGGAAAAGATGCGAAGGCTGCCCGGAGATCGGCTCATCTGCCGGGGTGGAGATTGGAAGGAGTCAATAAGAAATGATTGATGAGGCGGAGGAAAACAGGTCCTCCGTCACATTCACCACTCGATTACCAACTATTTACCATCTCCTCCATCTCCTCCGTCTCCTCCATCTCCTCCATCTTCATTTCCATTTCACCTATGAATTTACAAAAGGCTCAATCCTGCAAGTGCCAAAGATGAATGAATACAGATTTAATGAATCAATGTTTTCCAACGTCAGGAGATGTTATTTTCTCCAGTTTGTCTTCTTGAGCATCCTTGGAAGGAAGGAGGTGGGAGACTTAATTACGGTATTCAGGGCGAACAAATGTGGGTCGTCAAAATGATCTCGCAACACGGCGTAGCTGACAGGCAAAACTTTACCTTTTAACAATGACTGCTAGTCAAAGGATGTTCTGTATGAACTTGACGAACGCAGCAAGAGACTTTTTAATATTCAGACTTGGCTTTTAGAATTGCTCCGTTAGGACTAACAAGAGGCAAGAATTGACTTGATAAAAATTTATTCTTATTTCTGTAAAACAGACAAAGCGCACACCCACTTCGTCCAACAACTAATCGCTAGTTGTCGTCAAAAAAGTTGTTTATCAAAGATTGGCTTTGAGAATTGAAAGGACACAATCTGCTATTTGTGAATTAATACGAGTAAACAAACAAAGCAAGGTAAGTACAAATCAAGGTTTAAAGTAATAATTTGCCATTTAAGCATCCAATGCGATTAAAATAAAATAAAATCCTATTCTTCTGATTGAGAGTTAAGAAAGGCAAATAATGGTTCAATAGCTTTTAAAATGTACACGAAAAAATGAAGGAAAAGTTTTAAAAACGCAAGTGAACAAGGCTATTACGTAAAAGACTTTTAAACCAATTAGGTCTGTGCAGGACCACTGAATGCTACCAAGATGTCTACGAGATAATGAGATAATGCCTGTAATAACACGGTAGTGGGAAAGACGTATCGCAATTAACTACAATTGTGTCCAGAAAATGTGAAGGTTGCCACGTGTTCACAAATCCGTAATGATAAACTGAGTTTCTATTCTTTCGTGTCCAGCAGAGGTAATCACTCCGGAGTCTGGCTGCTGTCATCCCGAAATACTCCTGTCCTTTTTATTCACTGCTCGCCAATGGCTACAACTCATAATAAATCACTAATCACCAGAAAAGTTGCTTCAAAATATATGTTACATCCTCAGGGTCAGATGTAATCACAGATTCAATGAGTCTGCCGTCAAATTGTAGGTTACGCATATCCCCGGGTGCTTTCTCTGTAGCGAAAACAACGTGGGAAGGGCAGCAAAGGTTGAGCAATCAGCACAGCAAATAAGCCTCCGAATTTTCATTGTGAACAAGCAAATGCCAAGTTTTTGCCACTTTGAGTAGCTTTAGTAAGTTTTGAGCGATTTGAAAGGATGCATTTCACTCTTTTATTCTTTGTCTCTTTCTTGCTTTGACGTACAGTTTTAAAAAGCTGTATAAAGATGTGTTATTCGAAAAAATAATGTCATTTATTTCCACTATTAAAAAATGTATATATTTCCATGGGAATTGCATTCTGCGAAGAAAGCTCCAGTGTGACGGAATTGGCTGTGGGTATATTATTTAGTATTTCTACTCGTATTTCTACTGCATCGCCAGAAAGTGTTAAGAGATTGGATTGTGGATTTACAGGTGGGTTTACATGAAGGTTGGACTGTAACAAGATCATTTCCTCTGAGCATTGCATAACTCCGTCTTTCCTTCCAGTCGGAATCCACATCTTTAATTGCTTTTATTTCCATCGACATTGACACGGATGTGAACGAGACAAGAGTGAATGCAGTCCTTGCTACTTTCCTCGTTCCATTTAGGCGTAGTGAGGAGCGGAGGGAGAGATGGAAAGATGCGGAGTTCTTAGCAGCAAAGATGCAGTGCAGATCCTCTTTCGGCAACTGTCTCATGGATTGCCTATTTGTATTGACAAGATCATCTTTCCTCCAAGCCAGCTTCTTCTTGCTCTGCGTGTCTTGTGCTAATGATGCCAGAGATTCCTGGAATTTTACTTCACTGCCGATGATCACTAAGGCCTTAGATTCATTCCCACTTCTTGTAGTTTATATGATCTCATTCTTCCCCTTATGCAAGATATGCTCTGAGGACTTCTCCTTTCTTTCATGCAACTTTTTTAGCAATACGAGTTTGTATGTTTGCACATGCTGATCAGCTGTGTGAAGTATTTTAACTTTTATTTGCATTGCAGGGTCGGAAAAAGATTTTGCACTATTTTCGGGTATAACGGGCACAAGCGTCTTGTTCCTATGTAAGAGTGGCCCATATATTGTGTCCCACAGCTTTTACTTGATAGCTTCAACAGTTTTGACCCAATTTACTCCTTTGAACTGCAGTCTCGCAATACGTACAGGTAGTGAGAGTATTTTTAATTTTTAAAGAAATCCCCTATAGCGTTTACAGGGACTTGCAACCTGCCTCTAAATCTATTATTGCTCTACGCAGCTCCTTGTCGGGAAAATTGGCCCACTCATTCGTGAAGGATTTTTAGAGAGTCTAAATTTTCACGGTTTGTAGTACTGTTCATGTTCTACAATTGTGATCATTCAGGCTGGTCCCAGGAATTTTGTTTTGGGGTTGCGAGTGGTCACTCTTTACCACTACTGACGTTGGGGAATCCCGCCTGTGGCAGGCCCATACCGATTTTAGCTCTTTGAGATGTTGTTGGAACTCTCCACAACAACCTACGAACGTAACGAAATGTGAGGTTCTTCAGGGGAAGCCTAGAGGATTCAAAACTGTCGAGTCCAATTTGTCAACTCATGTTTCCCCTTGGGGGCAAAAACGTGGTTTTTAGCAAATGTTGGGGAACTCTCAGGAAAACTGCAACAGGCGGGAGGAAATTAACCTTAATGACTGAGCGTTTGTTCTACTTTGTAGAGGAGAATTGGGCTACATTCTTAGCTATTGTTACATAAAAATTGTAAAAAAATGCGATCCAAAGAAAGATTAAATATTCTTAAACCTTTGATCGTCGGGTAGCGGTCCTTGTTCAGAAAGCCTGTCTTTTGTTGTCCCCAGTAAGTGTTTCACGTCTTGTTTCGTTACCCACGTGTGCCCCTCAGGCAAGAACTCTTGCAGAAAGGCGATGTTTGCTTCAAATTCGTGAATTATGGGTTCAGTGAATTTTTTGCACAATTTGACACGCGAGAACCATATCTTTGACGGTCAATAGTACTTTACGTTTCCCTGTAACAATAATTATCAAACAAATTTAAAAATGTTCTGCTCTAATTACATGCAAAAACCTATTTGGAATATTTACCGTCGGTCTGACCCCATCTGTCCAAACCAAAAAATACAGACCCTTTTTCTAATTTTGGCTCCATCTCAGCAACTACCAAACAGAGGGTTACCATAATTTTTCATGCTAAGAGGTTAACTTGAACGTCCAAAAATATTTAAGGAATGCAACAATGACTGGGATTTTGCGAGATATTCGTGCAAGTGGGACAGAATTTATCATGTATGTGCAAGGATGACTGAAATGAATAAAAACTCGGAATAATAATAATGATAATAATACTAATAATAATGATAATAATACTAATAATAATGATAATAATACTAATAATAATGATA